>PVHO010009971.1:0-51396 GCA_004024885.1 Saguinus imperator
TTGTTCCAGAATGATGACAGCCAAATGTCAGTCTGATTAGTCCTTTTCTGGGGTGACTCCTTGGATATACAGGGGTCAGGGAGCTGCTTGAGGAGACAGTCTGTGCTTTATAGGAGCTCCAGTGCTGAGCTGTGAGCTCCGTTGTTCATTCAGGGTTGTTGGGAGGTTGTTTATGTCTGCTGCAATAGAACTCATAAAATGCCACTCTTTTTTTTTCACCCTTAGATGCTCTGTCTCAGGGAGTTGGGGCTTTCTTTATGAGTATCTGTTGCACTGTCCTGCCCCACTAGGTGGCAGTCTATTCACTATTTGCCTGCTGGGACTCTGACCTGCTAGTGCGGGTCCGCCCTGTTGCTGCCTGGTGGAGTCTCTCTGTTATGGCAGGTTGCCTCGGCAATGGCAGGCTGCGTCAGAGCTGGGCGGTACTTAAGTGGGGGTGCACTTCGTCGGCAATGGTGGACGCCCCTCCCTGACCGGGCTGCACCATCCTAGATGCCGGCAGCAAAACTCTCAGTTCCAAGCGCCTCCAGTCGCTGCCCTGCTTGTACCCGTGAGCGTGGGACCCGCCAATCCCGATCACCCAGCTCCCTGCCTCAGAGTCCGTCCTCTCTCTCTCTCTCTTTCTCTCCCCAAGCTGAAAGGTCGACTCTCACTGGCGCCCCAGGAGCCTGCCAATAGGGCACTGGGATCTGTGCGATCTCCCGTGCTGCTGCGCACTACCCCAGCTCAGATCACGCTTCCCAGGAAACTCCTGGTCTGGCTCATTGTCCAAGTCCCGTTCAATCAGATGGACATGCCAATCTGCCCTTCCAAATCTCAGATTGCCGATTTAACAGGGCACCCTGATCAGTGAGTTCTGCGCTGGGTCCTGCTGCGGCACTGGCCAAAGAGGCGGTGGGAGCCGGCTATGTTAGCCGGCTACACTAGAGTCCCGTGTCTCTCCCACACCTGGGACATTCAACACTCTGTAGGCATAAAAGATCCATCCGAGAATGCAGCTAGTACTCACCCTCTGTGCCTTCACTGAGAGTTGCAATCCTGAGTCACCGCTACGACGCCATCTTTCCAGGAGTATATTTCATTTAGACACACATTCATATCCTCAGTGGATAATGGGAATATGTGGATTCGTCAGGATTCCATTTGATATGGCCAATGATTGGTAATCTCAGTGAATAATGCACATATGTGAAGTACTCAGAAGTCTATTTCATATAGCCACTCATTCTGACATTCACTGAATAATAAAAATTTTTAAGATGGACAGCATCCTGTTTCAAATGGTAACACAAAAAGAGCCTCACTGAATAATAAACACCTGGGAAGTGTTAGGAATGTACTTTATATAACCATTCATTTACAGCCTCGGAGAATAATGCACTTGTGATGAATAGACACTAGTCTATATTATATGGACACAAAGTCAAAGCCGGAGTGAGTAATAGACAACTATGGAGTAGTCACAGGTCTATTCCATATGCCCAAATATTCAGAGTAAGAATGAATAATACCCACCTGTGGACTAGTCAGTAAACAATTTCATATGAAAAAAGTTTCAGAGCCTCAGCGAATAATACATATCTGGGGAATACTCAGGACGCCATCATATATGGCACATATTTCAGAGCTACATTGAATAGAAAACACCTGTATTGTAGTCATAATTCTATTTTGTGTAGCCTCATATTCAGAGCCATACTGCATAACACACACCTAAAGAAAAGTCAGGATTCTAATTCGTATAGCCACTAATTTAGAGCCAAATGTAAAAACACATGCCTGAGGAGTATTTCGGAGTCTCTATTTTATGGTCAATCATTCAGAGCCTCAAGAAATAATACAGATGTACGGAAAGTTCAGGAGTGTATTTCACATGGCCACTTATTCAGAACCTCAGTGAAGAATCATATATATCTGGAAAATACTCAGGATTCTATTATATATAGCCACTGATTCAGAGACTCACTGAATAATGCACACCTGGGGAATAGTCTGCAGACTATTTGAAATGACCGTTCACCCAGCGACACAGTGAAAAATGCATAGCAGAGAAATAGTCAAGAGCATAAAGTCAGGAGTCTATTTTATGTGGTCACTTGCTTAGAAACTCACTGAAAAATACACACCTTGGAAACAGTCAGAGTGTGGGTCATAAGTTCACTCAAACAGAGTATTACAGAATAATGCAGAATTGGGCAATAGTAAAAATTCTATCTCACATAGCCTCTCATTCAAGGCCTCAGTGCATAACAAACAGCTGTGTAGTAGTCAGGACCCTATTTAAGGTAGCTCCAAATTAAGCAGCTTCATAAATAATACACACATGTGTGATAGTCACGAGACCACTTGATATGGAAACTCATAGAGAACCTCTTCGAATACTTCACATGTGGAAACAAATCACTAGTGTATTTCATGTGTTGATTCTTTTGGAGAGCCAAAAATTAACGCAAACCATTGGAGTAAAATGGGGTCTATTTCATAAAACCATGCTTTCAGTGTTTCTGTGAATAATATGTATATCTGATAAGTCAGGAATCTCTTTCACATGGCCACTCATTCAGGGCATCTGTGAATAATAATCCCCTCAGAAATATTCAAGTTTTTACTTCAACTGGCTGCACATTCAGAGTCTCTGTAAGTAATACACACCTGGGCAATACAAGAGAGTCTTTTTTATCCCCACTTAGTCAGAGTCTCATTCCATTATACACACCAGGGGAAGAGTTAAGTGTCTACCTCATGTAGCCACTCATTTACGGCCTCAGTGAATAATGCACGCAATGGTAATAGTGGACCATTTTTATATGGCCACTCATTCTGTGCCTTCCAGTATGATACACACCTGGGGAATCCTCAGAATTCTATTGCATACTACGACTGATTAAGAAACTTATTGAATAATTCACAATGGAGCAATAGTCAGGGTCTATTTTATATGGCCTCTCATTCAAAGTTTCAGTGAATAATGAACTTCTAAGTAGTAATCAGGACACTGTGTAAGATAGCCACAAATTAAGTGACTTCCTGAATGATACACACCAGGGTGATAGTCAGGAGACTATCTTATATGAACTCTCATTCTGGGTATTGCTGTGTAATACACATTTCTGGGGAGTGTCTGGAGTCTATTTGGTATGAACCCTCATACAGAACCGATTGAAATAATGCACACATGAAGAATAATGGGGAGTCTATGTCATAAAACTACTCATTCAGACAGTGAATAATGAACATGTGGAGTAATTAGAAGTCTTTTTCATATGAACTCTCTGTCATAGCCACACTGAATACTGCACAATTGTGATATAGTCTAAAGTCTATTTGTTATGGCCACTCATTCAGAAAATCACTGAATAATGCACACCTACGGAATAGTCAGAAGTCTCTTTTCTATGACAACTCATTGAGAGCCTCACTAAATGTACACAACTGGGGAAAAAGTCAGGATTTACTGTTGTTTTCTTATTTAAAGTCTCACTAAGTAATGGAAACCTGTGGAAGAGTCAGGAAACTTTCCTATGTGGCCGCTCATTTGAAGTGTAAACTGAGTAATTTGGTGTAGTCAGGAATCTATTTCAGGTTTACACATATTCAGAGCATCAGTGAATAAGAGAGTACTTTGCTATAGTTAGGAATCTCATTAATATGGCCACAGCTTCTTAGCCTTCCTGAAGAATACAAACCTGGAAAATGATTTGGAGTCTATTTTCGATGAAAATTCATTCAGAGCCTCTGTGAATAATGCACACCTGTGAAATAGCCAGGAGTTTCTTGTATTTGGACACTCATTCATAGCCTCAGTGGATAATATGCACGTGTGGTCTAGGCAGGATTCAATTTCATATGCCCACTGACTTGTAACATTAGTGAATAATGCAAAAATGTAGAGTGCTCAGCAGTCTATTTCATATAGCCGCTAATTCAGAGATTCACTGAATAATATGAAAATTTTAGATAGAGCGCATTGTGTTTCATATGGTCATAAAAGAAGATCCTCACTAAGAAATACACACCTGGGGAAGTGTTAGGAGTCTAATTTATATATCCTCTCATTTCCAGTCTCAGGGAATAATTCACACATGTGGAATAGACACTATTCTTTTTTATATGGCCACAAAATCAAAGCCCGAGTGAGTAATACAGAACTTTTGAAGAGTCACTAGTCTATATCATGTGCCCAAATATACAGAGTCAGAGTCAATTATACACACCTGTGTACTAGTGAGGAAAATATTTCATAAGGCCAAGGTTTCAGAGCCTCAGTGAATAATGCATACCTGGAAAATACTCTGGATGATATTTCCTATGGCATCGATTTCACATCTTCATTGAATAAGGAACACCTGTATTATAGTCAGAATTCTATTTCGTATATCAACATCTTCAGAGCCTAACTGAATAACATACACCTTGGAAAAGACGGGTCTCTATTTCGTATAGCCACTCATTTAGAGCCGAATGTAAAAACGCATGCCTTAGGAGTATTTAGGAGTCTCTATTTTTATGGCCATTCATTCAGAGCCTCAGAGAAAAATACAGACCTATGGACAAGTGAGAAGTGTATTTCTCATGGCCACTTATTCAGATCTTCAGTGAAGAATCATATGTTTCTGAAAAATACTCAGGATTCTATTATATATATCCACTGATTCAGAGACACACTGAATAATGCACACTTGGGAAATAGTTTGGAGAATATTGGATATGACGTTTCAAACAGCGACTCAGTGGAAATTACACAGCAGAAAAATAGTCAAGAGGATAGAGTTGCGAGTCTATTTAATGTGGTAACTCACTCAGAATCTCACTGAAGAATACACACCTTGGGAATAGTCAGAGTCCATGTCACATGGCCACTCAATCACAACATTACCAAATAATGCACAATGGGGCAAGAGTAAGGAGTCAATTTTATATGGCCTCTCATTCAGAGCTTCAATGCGTAATAAACAGCTGTGGAGTAGTCAGGACACTATTTAAGGTAGCCCAAAATTAAGCAGATCCGTGAATGATACACACTTGTGTGAAAGTCAGGAGACTCTTTGATATGGGCACTCATACAGAACCTCATCGAATACAGCACATGTGGGGAATAATCACTAGTCTATTTCATGTGTTGATTCATTTGGATAGCCAAAAATTAATGCACACCGGTGGAGAACAATGAGGTCTATTTCATAAGGCCACTCTTTCAGTGTTTCAGTGAACCATATTTATATCTCATAAGTCAGGAATGTCTTACACATGGCTACTCATTCAGGGCTTCTGTGAATAATACTCCCCTCAGAAATAGTCAAGGGTCTACTTCAAATGGATACACATTCAGCGTCTCTGTAAGTAATTCACACCTGGGCAATACACAAGTGTCTTCTTTTTATGCCCACTTAGTCAGAGTCTCATTCAATAATACACAGCTGGTGAAGAGTTAAGAGTCTACATCATGAAGCCCAACATTTAGAACCTCACTATGTAATGCACACCAGTGTAATAGTAGAGCATTTTTTTATATGGCCATCCATTCTGTGCCTACCTGAATGATACACTCCTGTTGAATCCTCAAAATTCTATTTTATACTACCACTCATTTAGCATCTTATTGAATAATTCACAGTAAAGCAATATTCAGGAGTCAAATTTATATGGTCTCTCATTTAATGTTTCAGTGAATAATGAACTTCTATGGAGTAATCATGTCGCATTTTTAGATAGCCACAAATTAAGTGCCTTACTGAATGATACACACCTGGGTGATAATTAGGAGTCTTTTTCATAGGAACTCTAATTTTGGGTATCGCTGTGCAATACACACATGTGTTAGTGTCAACAGTCTAATTGGTATGGACACTCATACAGAAACTTTTTGAATAATGCACACACGAGGAATAATGACAAGTTTATTTCAAATGTCTACTCATTTAGACACACAGTGAATAACGCACATGTGGAGTAATTAGAAGTCAAATTTATATGTCTTCTCTTTCACAGCCTCACTGAATATTACGCACTTTTGATTTAATCTGGAGCCTATTATTTCTGGCCACTCATTCAGAGAATCACTGAATAATGCATACCTGAGGAAGAATCAGAAGGCTCTTTCCTATAGCCACTCATTGAGAGCCTCACTAAATGTACACAACTGGGGAAATAATCTGGATTTACTCTTATCCCCTCATTCAGAGTCTCACTACATAATGTACACCTGTGAAATAGTCAGGAGAATTTTACAAGTGTCCTCTCATTCGGAGTGTCACTGAATAATGTGCTTCAGTCAGGAGTCTATTTAATGTAGACTCATATTTAGAGACACAGTGAATGAGAGAGACCCAGGATATAGTAAAGAATCTAATTAAAATGGCCATATCTTCTAAGACTCACTGAATAATACCCACCTGGAGAATAAGTTGGAGTCTCTTTTAGATGGACATTCATTCAGAGCCTCGATAAATAATGCACACCTGTGGAGTAGCCAGGAGTATATTTCATTTAGACACTCATTCATAGCCTCAGTGCATAATGAGAACATGTGGATACATCAGAATTTTATTTCTTATGGCCATTGATTCGTAACCTCATTGAATAATGCACAAATATGAAGTACTCAGCAGTCTATTCCATATAGACACTGATTCTGAGATTCACTGAATGATACAAATATTTAAGATGGACAGCATCCTGTTTCATATGGTCACACAGGAAGAGCCTCACTGAGTAACACTCACCAGGGGAAGTGTTAGGATTCTACTTTATATAACCTCTCATTTACAGACACGGGGAATAATGCACACGTGATGAATAGACACTACTCTATTTTATATGGCCACAAAATCAAAGCCTGAGTGAGTAATAGACAACTTTGGAGTAGTCACTATTCTATTCCATATGCCCAAATATTCAGAGTCAGAGTCAATAATACACACCTGTGGACTAGTCAGTACACAATTTCATGTGAAAAAAGTTTCAGAGCCTCAGCTATTAATACATATCTGGGGAATACTCAGGACGCTATGACATATGGCACCTATTTCAGAGTTACATTGAATAAAAAACACCTGTATTGTAGTCATAATTTTATTTTTTGTAGCCACATATTCAGAGCCAAACTGCATAACAGACACCTAAAGAAAAGTCAGGGTTCTATTTCGTATAGCCACTAATTTAGAGCCAAATGCAAAAACACATGCCCAAAGAGAATACCAGAGTCTTTATTTTATGGCCAATCATTCAGAGCCTCAAGGTATAATACAGACCCATGGAAAATTCAAAAGTGTGTTTCACATTTCCACTTATTCAGAACCTCATTGCCGAATCATATATATCTAGAAAATTCTCAGGATTCTATTATATATATCCACTGATTCAGAGACTCACTGAATAATGCACACCTGGAGAATAGACTGCAGACAATTTGATATGACCGTTCACCCAGAAACAGAATAAAAATTGCACAGCAGAGAAATAGTCAAAAGCGTAAAGCCAGGAGTCTATTTTATGTGGTCACTCGTTTAGAAACTCAGTGAAAAATACACACCTTGGGAATAGTCAGAGTCCAGGTCATAAGGACACTCAATCAGCGCATTACCGAATAATGCACAATGGGGCGGTAATAAAGATTCTATCTTATATAGCCTCTCATTGAGAGCTTCAGTGTGTAATAAACAGCTGTGGAGTAGTCAGGATCCTATTTAAGGTAGCCCCAAATTAAGCAGCTTCGCAAATGATACACACATATTTGATAGTCATGAGACTATTTGATATGGACACTCACACAGAACCTCCTCGAATAATGCACATGTGGGGAATAATCACTATTGTATTTCATATGGTGATTCATTTGGAGAGTCAACAAATAGCGCACACTGTTGGAGTAAAATGGGGTCTATTTCATAAAAGAATCCTTTCAGTGTTTCTGTGAATAATACGTATATCTGATAAGTCAGGAATCGCCTTCACATGGCCACTCGTTCAGGGCCTCTGTGAATAATACTTCCCTCAGAAATAGTCAAGGGTCTACTTAAAATGGCTACACATTCAGAGACTCTGTAAGTAATGCACGCCTGGGCAATACACGAGAGTCTTTTTTTATGTCCTCTTTGTCAGAGTCTCGTTCCATTATACACACTGGGGGAAGATTTAAGGGTCTACCTTATGTAGCCACTCATTTAGGGCCTCAGTGAATAATGCACACAAGGGTAATAGTCGACCATTTTTATATGGCCAGTCATTCTGTGCCTCCCAGTATGATACACACCTGGGGAATCCTCAGGATTCTATTTCATACTATCACTGATTAAGAAACTTATTGAATAATTCACAATGGAGCAATAGTCAGGAGTCTATTTTATATGGCCTCTCCTTGAAAGTTGCAGTGGATAATAAACTTCTATGGAGTAATCAGGATGATGTGTAAGATTGCCACAGATTAAGTGCCTTCCTGTATGATACACACCTGGGTGATAGTCAGGAGTTTATTTCATATGAACTCTAATTCTGGGTATTGCTTTGTAATACACATTTGGGGGGAGTGTTAGGAGTCTATTTGCTATGGACACTCATACAGAAATGGTTTGAATAATGCACACATGGGGAATAATGGAATGCCTATGTCTTAAAGGTACTCATTCAGACAAAGTGAATAACGCACATGTGAAGTAATTAGAAGTCTTTTTCATATGAACCCTCTGACACAGCCTCACTGAATATTTCACACTTGTGATATAGTCTGGAGTCTATTTGTTATGGCTACACATTCAGAAAATCACTGAATAATGCAAATCTGCGGGATAGTCAGAAGTCTCTTTTCTATTACCACTCATTGAGAGACTCACTAAATGTACACACCTGTGGAAATAGGATTAACTGTTATCCTCTCATTTAGAGTCAAACTAAATAATGCCCACCTGTGGAAGAGTAGGGATACTTTTCTATGTGGCTGCTCATTCAGAGTGTAAACTGAGTAATTTGGTTAGTCAGGAGTCTATTTCATGTTTACACATATTCAGAGCCTCAATGAATAAGACAGAACTTTGCTATGGTAAGGAATTTCATTAATATGGCCACACCTTCTTAGCATCGCTGAAGAATACCCACCTGGAAAATAATTTGGAGTCTATTTTTGATTAAAATTCATTCAGAGCCTCCGTGGAATGATGCACACCTGTGGAGGAGCCAGGAGTTTATTATATTTGGACACTCATTCATAGCCTCAGAGGATAATATGCAGGATTGGACTAGTCAGGATACCATTTCATATGGCCCACTGACTCGTAACCTCAGTCGATAATGCAAAAATGTAGAGTGCTCAGCAGTCTATTTCATATAGCCACTAATTCAGAGATTCACTGAATAATACAAAAATTTAAGTAAGAGTGCATTGTGTTTCATATAGTCACAGAAGAATAGCCACACTAAGAAATACATTCCTGTGGAAGTGTTAGGAGTTTAATTTAAATATCCTCTCATTTCCAGCCCCAGGGAATAATGCACACGTGTGAAATAGACATTTTTTAATATTGTCATAAAATCAAAGCCTGAGTGAGTAATACAGAAGTTTTGAAGAGTCACTAGTCTATTCCATGTGCTAAAATATTCAAAGTTAGAGTCCATTATACACACCTGTGGACTAGTAAGGAAACAATTTCATATGGCCAAAGTTTCAGAGCCTCAGTGAATAATACATACCTGAAATATACTCAGGACAATATTTCCTATATCGATTTCAGAGCGTCATTGAATAAGGAACACCTGTATTATAGTCAGAATTCTATTTCCTATAGCAAGAACTTCAGAGTCTAACTGAATAACATACATCTTGGAAAAAGTCAGGATTTTATTACTTATAGTCACTCATTTAGAGCCGACTGTAAAAAGGCACACCAGAGGAGTATTCAGGAGTCTCTATTTTATGGCCACTCATTCAGAGCCTCAGAGAATAATACAGACCTATGGAAAAGTCAGGAGTATATTTCACATGGCCACTTATTCAGATCCTCAGTGAAGAATCATATGTATCTTGAAAATACTCAGGATTCTATTATATATAGCCACAGATTCAGACACTCACTGAAGAGTACACACTTGGGAAATAGTTTGGAGAATATTTGATATAACCTTTCAACCAGCGACTCAGTGGAAATTACACAGCTGCGAAATAGTCAAGAGGATAGGGTCAGGAGTCTGTTTTATGTGGTCACTCGCTCAGAATCTCACTGAAGAATACACACCTTGGGAGTAGTCAGAGTCTATGTCACATGGCCACTCAATCACAACATTACGGAATAATAAAAAATGGGGCAGTAGTAAGGAGTCAATTTCATATGGCCTCTCATTCAGAGCTTCAGTGCATAATATTCAGCTGTGGAGTATTGAGGACCCTATTTAAGGTACCCCAAAATTAAGCAGCTTCCTGAATGATACACACATGTGTGATAGTCAGGAGATAATTTGATATGGACACTCATACAGAACTTCATCAAATACTGCATAAGTGGGGAATAATCCCTAGTCTATTCCATATGTTGAATTGTTTAGAGAGATAAAAACTAATGCACACCTGTGAAGAACAATGAGGTCTATTTCATAAGGCCACTCTTTAGTGTTTCAGTGAACAATATGTATATCTGATAAGTCAGGAATCTCTTATACATGGCCACTGATTCAGGACCTCTGTGAACAATACTTCCCTCAGAAAGAGTCAAGCGTCTACTTCAAATGGCAACACATTCCGCATCTCTGTAAGTAATACAAACCTGGGCAATACACAAGAGTCACTTTTTCATGCCCACTTAGTCAGAGTCTCATTCAAGAATACACACCTCGGGAAGAGTTAAGAGCCTACTTTATGTAGCTCAACATTTAGAGCCTAAGTATAAAATGCACACCAGAGTAATAGTACACCATTTTTTATATGGCCACTCATTCTGTGCCTACCTGAATGATACACACCTGTGGAATCCTCAGGATTCTATTTTATACTAACACTCATTTAGAATCTTATTGAATAATTCACAATGGAGCAATAGTCAGGAGTCTATTTTATATGGTCTCTCATTAAATATTTTAGTGAATAATGAACTTCTATGAAGTAATCAGTTCCCATTTTTAGATAGCCACGAATTAAGTGCATTCCTGAATGATACACACCTGGGTGATAATCAGGAGTATTTTTTATAGGAACTCTAATTCTGCATATTGCTGTGTAATACACTCCTGTGGTAGTGTCAAAATTCTACTTGGTATGAACACTCATACAGAACCTTTTTGAATAATTCACACATGGGGAATAATGACGGGTTTATTTCATACAACTACTCATTCAGACACACAGTGAATAACTCACATGTGGTGTAATCAGAAGTCAATTTCATAAGGCTCCTATTTCACAGCCTCACTAAATATTACACACATTTGATATAATCTGGAGCCTCTTATTTATGGCCAATCATTCAGAGAATCACTGAATAATGCACACCTGAGGAAGAGTCAGAAGTCTCTTTCCTATAGCCAGTCATTGAGAGCCTCACTAAATGTACACATCTAGGGAAATAATCAGCATTTACTTTTATCCCCTCATTCAGAGTCTCACTAAATAATGCACACCTTTGAAATAATCAGGACAATTTTACAAGTGGCCTCTCATTTGGAGTGTCACTGAATAACGTGCTGCAGTAAAAAGTCTATTTAATGTAGACACATGTTGAGAGACTCAGTGAATGAGAGAGACCCCTGATATAGTAAGGAATCTAATTAACATGGCCACATCTTCTAAGCCTCACTGAATAATACTCACCTGGAGAATAATTTGGAGTCTATTTTCGATGGACATTCATTCAGAGCCTCGATGAATAATGCACACGTGTGGAGTAGCCAGGAGTATATTTCATTTAGACACTCATTCATAGCCTCAGTGGATAATGGGAACATGTGGATTCGTTAGGATTCCATTTCATATGGCCATTGCTTCATAACCTCAGTGAATAATGAACAAATGTGAAGTATTTAGAAGTCTATTCCATATAGCCACTCTTTCTGAGATTCACTGAATAATACCAATACTTAATATGCACAACATCCTGTTTCATATGGTCAAACACGAAAAGCCTCACTGAGTAATACACACCTGGGGAAGTGATAGGAATCTACTTTATAGTAACTCTCATTTACAGCCTCGAGGAATAATGCACACGTGACGAATAGACACTAGTCTGTTTTATATGGCCACTAAATCAAAGCCTGAGTGAGTAATAGACAACTTTGGAGTAGTCACTATTCTATTGCATATGCCAAAATATTCAGTCAGAGTCATGAATACACACCTGTTAGCTAGTCAGTAAACAATTTCATATGGCCAAAGTTTCAGAGCCTCAGCGAATAATACATATCTGGGGAATACTCAGGACGCTATTACATACGGCACCTATTTCAGAGCTACATTGAATAAAAAAAACCTGTATTGTAGTCATAATTCTATTTTGTGTAGCCACATATTCAGAGCCAAACTGCATAACACATACCTAAAGAAAAGTCAGGATTCTATTTCATATAGCCACTAATTTAGAGCCGAATGTAAAAACACATGCCTGAGGAGTATTCCGAAGTCTCTGTTTTATGACCAATCATTCAGAGCCTCAAAGAATAATAAAGACCTATGGAAAATTCAGGAGGGTACTTCACATGGCCACTTATTCAGAATCTCTGTGAAGAATCATATATATCTGGAAAATACTCAGGATTCTATTATATAAAGCCACTGATTCAGAGAGTCATTGAATAATGCACACCTGGGGAATAGTCTGCAGACTCTTCGATGTGACCGTTCACCCAGCGACAGAGTGAAAAGTACAAAGCAGAGAAATAGTCAAGGGCATACAGTCAGGAGTCTATTTTATGTGGTCACTTGTTTAGAAACTAACTGAAAAATACACACCTTGGTAATAATCAGAGTCCGGGTCATAAGGCCACTCAATCAGAGCATTACCGAACAATGCACAATGGGGCAATAGTAAAGATTCTATGTCATATAGCCTCTCATTCAGAGCTTCAGTGCATAATAAACAGCTGTGGAGTAGTCAAGAGCACATTTAATGTAGCAAGAAATTAAGCAGCTTGTTAAATGATACACACATGTGTGATAGTCAGGAGACTATTTGATATGGACACACATACAGAATTCTTCGAATACTGCACTGGTGGGGAATAATCAGTAGATTATTTCATATAGTGATTCCTTTCGAGAGTCAAAAAATAACGCACACCATTAAAGTAAAATGGGGTCTATTTCATAAAACCATTTTTTCAGTGTTTCTGTGAATAATATGTATATCTGATAAGTCAGGAATCTCTTTCACATGGCCACTCGTTCAGGGCCTCTGTGAATAATACTCCCTTCAGAAATCGTCAAGGGTGTACTTCAAATGGCTACACATTCAGAGTCTCTGTAAGTAATGCACACCTGGTCAATACACGAGAGTCTTTTTTTATGCCTACTTAGTCAGAGTCTCATTCCGTTATACAAACCTGGGGAAGAGTTAAGCGTCTACCTCCTGTAGCCACTCATTTAGGGGCTCAGTGAATAATGCATACAAGGGTAATAGTCGACCATTTTTATATGGCCACTCATTCTGTGCCTCTTAGTATGATACACACCTGGGGAATCCTCAGGATTCTATTTCATACTACCACTGATTAAGAAACTTATTGAATAATTCACAATGGAGCAATAGTCAGGTGTCTATTTAATATGGCCTCTCATTCAAAGCTGCAGTGAATAATGAACTTCTATGGAGGATCAGGACACAGTGTAAGATAGAAACAAATTAAGTGCCTTCCTGAATGATACACACCTGTTTGATTGTCAGAAGTCTATTTCATATGAACTCAAATTCTGGGTATCGCTGTTTAATACACATTTTGGGGGAATGTCAGGAGTCTATTTTGTTTGGACATTCATACAGAACAGGTTTGAATAATGCACACATGGAGAATAATGGGGAGACTATGTCATAAAGCAACTCATTCAAACAAACTGAATAACGCACATGTGGAGTAATTAGAAGTCTTTTTCAAATGAACCCTCACTCACAGCCTCACTGAATATTGCACATTTGTGATATAGTCTGGAGTCTATTTCTTATGGCCACTCATTCAGAAAATCACTGAATAAAGCAAACCTGTGGAATAGTCAGAAGTCTCTTTTCTGTGACAACTCATTGAGAGCCTCACTAAATGTACACACCTGGGAAAATAGTCATGATTTAATGTTATCCCCTCATTTAGAGTCTCACTAAATAATGCACACCTGTGGAAAAATCAGGAGACTCCTATGTGGCTGCGCATTCGGAGTGTAAACTGAGTAATTTGGTGTAGTCAGGAGTCTATTTCATGTTTACACATATTCAGAGCCTCAGTAAATAAGACAGAACTTTGCTATAGTAAGGAATCTCATTAATATGGCCACAACTTCTTAGCCTCACTGAAGAAGACAAACCTGGAAAATGATTTGGAGTCTATTTTTGATGGAAATTCATTCAGAGCCTCAGTGAATAATGCACACCTATGCAGAAGCCAGGATTTTATTATATTTGAACACTCATTCATAGCCTCAGAGGATAATATGCACGTGTGGACTAGTCAGGATTCCATTTCATATGGCCACTGACTCGTAACCTCAGTGGATAATGCAAAAATGTAGAGTGCTCAGCAGTCTATTTCATATAGCCACTTATTCAGAGATTCACTGAATAATACGAAAATTTAAGATAGAGAGCATTGTGTTTCTTATGGTCACACAAGAAGAGCCTCACTAAGAAATACACACCTGAAAAAGTGTTAGGTGTCTACTGTATATATGCTCTCATTTTCAGCATCGGGGAATAATGCACACGTTTGGAATAGACACTGTTCTTTTTATATGGCCACAAAATCAAAGCCCGAGTGAGTAAGACAGAAGTGTTGAAGAGTCACTAGTCTATTCCCTGTGCCCAAATATACAGAGTCAAAGTCAATTATTAACAACTGGGGACTAGTGAGGAAACAATTTCATAAGGCTAAGGTTTCAGAGCCACAGTGAATAATACATATCCAGGGAATACTCAGGACGCTATTAGGTATGGCACCTATTTCAGAGCTACATTAAATAAAAAACACCTGTATTGTAGTCATAATTCTATTTCGTGTAGCCACATATTCAGATCCAAACTGCATAACACACAAATAAAGAAAAGTCAGGATTCTATTTCGTATAGCCACTAATTTAGAGCCGAATGTAAAACACATGCCTGATGAGTATTCCGGAGTCTCTATTTTATGGCCAATAATTCAGAGCCTCAAGAAATAATACAGACCTTTGGAAAATTCAGGAGTGTATTTCACATGGCCACTTATTCAGAACCTCAGTGAAGAATCCTAAATATCTGAAAAATACTTAGGATTCTATTATATATAGCCACTGATTCAGAGACTCACTGAATAATGCACTCTTGGAGAATAGTCTGCAGACTACTGATATGACCGTTCACCCAGCGCCACAGTGAAAATTGCACAGCAGAGAAATTGTCAAGAGCATACAGTCAGGAGTCTATATTATGTGGTCACTCGTTTAGAAAGTCACTGAAAAATACACAACTTGTGAATAGTCAGAGTCTGGGTCATAAGGCTCTCAATCAGAGCATTACCGAATAATGCACAATGGGGCAATATTAAAGATTCTAACTCATATAGCCTCTCATTCAGAGATTCAGTGTGTAATAAACAGCTGTGGAGTAGGCAGGACCCTATTTACGTTAGCCCCAAATAAAGCAGCTTCTTAAATAATACACACGTGTGATAGTCAGGAGACTATTTGATATGGACACCTATACAGAACCTCTTCGAATACTGCACATGTGGGGAATAATCACTAGTAAATTTTATATGGTGATTTGATTGGATAGTCAAAAAATAACTCACATCGTTAGAGTAAAATATGGTCTATTTCATAAAACCATGCTTTCAGTGTTTCTGGGAATAATATGTATATCTGATAAGTCAGAAATTTCTTTCACATGGCCACTCGTTCAGGGCCTCTGTGAATAATACTCCGCTCAGAAATAGTCAAGTGTGTGCTTCAAATGGCTTCACATTCAGAGTCTCTGTAAGTAATGCACAGCTGGGCAATACACAAGAGTCTTTTTGTATGCCCACTTAGTCAGAGTCTCATTCTATTATACACACCGGGAAAAGAGTTAAGGGTCTACCTCATGTAGCCACTCATTTAGGGCCTCAGTGAATAATGCACACAAGGGTAATAGTCAACCATTTGTATATGAAAACTCATTCTGTGCCTCTTGGTATGATACACACCTGGGGAATCCTCAGGATTCTATTTCATACTTCCACTAATTAAGAAAATTATTGAATAATTCACAATGGAGCAATAGTCAGGCCTCTATTTTATATGGCTTCTCATTCAAAGTTGCAGTGAACAATGAACTTCTATGGAGTAATCAGGACACTGTGTTAGATAGAAACAAATTAAGTGTTTCCTGAATAATACACACCTGGGTGATAGTCAGTAGTCTATTTCATAGAAACTTTAATTCTGGGTATCGCTGTGTAATACACATTTGGGGAAAGTGTCAGGAGTCTATTTGGTATGGACGCTCATACAGAACCAGCTTGAATAATGCACACATGGACAATAATTGGGAGTCTATGTCATAAAGCTACTCATTCAGACAAACAGGGCATAACGCACATGTGGAGTAATTAGAATTCTTTTTCATAAAAACCCTCTGTCACATCCTCACTGAACATTGCACACTTGTGATATGGCCTGGAGTCTATCTGTTATGGCCACTCATTCAGAAAATCACTGAATAATGCACACTTGCAGAATAGTCAGAAGTCTCTTTTCTATGACCACTCATTTAGAGCCTTACTAAATGTACACACCCGGGGAAATAGTCAGGATTTACCGTTATCTCCTCATTTAGAGTCTCACTAAATAATGCACACCAGTGGAAGAGTCAGGAGACTTTCTTATGTGGCCGCTCATTTGGAGTGTAAACTGAGTAATTTGGTATTGTCAGGAGTCTATTTTATGTTTACACATATTCAGAGCCTCAGTGAATAAGACAGAACTTTGCTATAGTTAGGAATCTCATTAATATGGGCACACATTCTTAGCCTCACTAAAGAATAGACACCTGGAAAATAATTTGGAGTGTATTTTCAATGGAAATTTCTTCAGAGCCTCAGTGAATAATGCACACCTGTGGAGTAGCCAAGAGTTTATTTTATTTGGATACTCATTCATAGCCTCAGTGGATAATATGCACGTGTGGACTAGTCAGGATTGCATTACATATGGCCACTTACTCATAAAATCAGTGAATAATGCAAAAATGTAGAGTGCTCCGCAGTCTATATCATATAGGCACTAATTTAGAGATTCACTGAATAATAAAAAAGTTTAAGATAGAGAGCATTGTGTTTCATATGGTCACACAAGAAGAGCCTCACTAAGAAATACACACATGGAAAAGTGTCAGGAGTCTACTTTATAAATGCTCTCATTTCCAGCCTCGGGGAATAATGCACACATTTGGAATACACACTATTATATTTTATATGGCCACAAAATCAAAGCCCGAGTGAGTAATACAGAACATTTTAAGAGTCACTAGTCTATTTCATGTGCCCAAATATTCAGAGTCAGAGTCAATTATACACACCTGTGGACTAGTGAGGAAAATATTTCATATGGCCAAAGTTTCAGATCTTTAGTTAATAATACATACATGTAAAATACTCAGGACGATATTTCCTATGGCATCGATTTCAGAGTTTCATTGAATAAGGAACACGTGTATTATAGTCAGAATTCTATTTTCTATAGCAACACCTTCAGAGCCTAACTGAATAACATACACCTTCGGAAAAGTCAGGATTCTATTTCGTATAGCCACTCATTTAGAGCCGAATGTAAAAACGCACACCTGAAAAGTCTTCAGGTAGCTCTATTTTATAGCCACTCATTCAGAGCCTCAGAGAATAATACAGACCTATGGAAAAGTCAGGAATGTATTTCACATGGCCAATTATTCAGATCCTCAGTGAAGAATCATGTGAACCTAGAAAATACTCAGAATTGGGGCCCAAAGTGGCTCCGGCCGGATGTCGTGGCGCTTGTGAAGGCGAGGCCAAGAGTTCAAGGCCAACCAACCTCAAAAACCTTACAAGCTCTCATTGATTGGCAAAAAAAAAAAAAAGAAAGAAAATACTCAGAATTGTATTATATACAGCCATTGATTCAGAGACTCACTGAATAATGCATACTGGGGGAATAGTTTAGAGAATATTTGATATGATGTTTCAACCAGCGCCTCAGTGGAAATTACACAGCTGAGAAATAGTCAAGAGGATAGAGTCAGGAGTCTATTTTTTGTGGTCACTCGCTCAGAATTTCACTGAAGAATACACATGTTGGGTATAGTCAGAGTCCATGTCACATGGCCACTCAATCACAACATTATGGAATACTGCACAATGGGGCAATAGTAAGGAGTCAATTTTATATGGCCTCTCATTCAGAGCTTCAGTGCATAATATACAGCTGTGGAGAAGTCAGGACCCTATTTAAGTTAGCCCAAAATTAAGCAGCTCCGTGAATGATGCACAGTTGTGTGATAGTCAGGAGACTGAAATGAACACTCATACAGAACCTCATTGAATACTGCACATGTGGGGAATAATCACCAGTCAATTCCATATGTTGATTCATTTGGAAATCCAAAAATTAAAGCTTTTAATTTTTGTGGAGAACAATGAGGTATATTTCATAAGGCCAGTCTTTCAGTGTTTTATTAAACAATATGTATATCTGATAAGTCAGGAATTTTTTACACATGGCCACTTTTTCAGGGTCTCTGTGAAGAAAACTCCCCTCAGACATAGTCAAGGGTCTACTTTAAATGGCTACACACTCAGCGTCTCTGTAAGTAATTCAGACCTGAGCAATAAACAAGAGTCAATTTTTCATGCCCACTTAGTCAGAGTCTCATTCAATAACACACACATGGGGAAGAGTTATGAGTCTACTTCATGTAGCCCAACATTTAGAGCCTCACTGTATAATGCACACCAGAGTAATAGTAGACCATTTTTTATATGACCACTCATTCTGTGACCACCTGAATGATACACACCTGTGGAATCCTCAGGATTCTATTTTGTACTACCACTCATTTAGAATCACTGAATAATGCACACCTGAGGAAGAGTCAGAAGTCTCTTTCCTTTAGCCACTCATTGAGAGCCTCACTAAATGTACACATTTGGAAAAATAATCAGGATTTATTTTTATCCCCTCATTCAGAGTCTCACTACATAATGCACACCTGTGAAATAATCAGGAGAATTTTACAAGTGGCCTCTCTTTCGGAGTGTCACTGAATAACGTGGTGCAGTAAGGAGTCTATGTAAGGTAGACAAATATTGAGAGACTCAGTGAATGAGAGATATTCCTGATATAGTAAGGAATCTTATTAACATGGCCCCATCTTCTAAACCTCAATGAATAATACCCACCTAGAGAATAATTTAAAGTCTATTTTTGATGGACATACATTCTGAGCCTCGATGAATAATGCACACCTATGGAGTAGACAGGAGTATATTTTATTTAGACACTCATTCATAGCCTCACTTGATAACGGGAACATTTGGATTCATCAGGATTCCATTTCATATGGCCATTGATTCGTAACCTGTGAATAATGCACAAATGTGAAGTATTCAGCAGTCTATTCCATATAGCCACTCATTCTGTGATTCACTAAAAAAATACAAATATTTAAGATGGACAGCATCCTGTTTCATATGGCCACAGAAGAAGAGCCTCACTGAGTAATACACACCTGGGGAAGTGTTAGGAATCTACTTTATATAACCTCTCATTTACAGCCTTGGGGAATAATGCACATGTGACGAATAGACACTAGTCTATTTTATATGACCACAAAATCAAAGCCTGAGTGAGTAATAGACAACTTTGGAGTAGTCACTATTCTATTCCATATGCCCAAACATTCAGAGTCAGAGTCAATAATACACACCTGTGGACTAGTCAGTACACAATTTCATATGGCCAAAGTTTCAGAGCCTCAGCAAATAATACATATCTGGGTCTATACTCAGGACGCTATTACATATGGCACCTATTTCAGAGCTACATTGAATAAAAAACACCTGTATTGTAGTCATAATTCTATTTTGTGTAGCCACATATTCAGAGAAAAACTGTGTAACACACAGCTAAAGAAAAGTCAGGATTCTATTTCGTATAGCCACTAATTTGGAGCCGAATGTAAAAACACATGCCTGAGGAGTATTTCGAAGTCTCTATTTTATGGCCAATCATTCAGAGCCTCAAGGAAAAATATAGAGCTATGGAAAATTCAGGAGTGTTTTTCACATGGCCCCTTATTCAGAACCTCAGTGAAGAATCATAAATATCTAAAAAATACACAGGATTCTATTATATAAAGCCACAAATTCAGAGACTCACTGAATAATGCACACTTGCGGAATAGTCTGCAGACTATTTGATATGACCGTTCACCCAGAGACACAGTGAAAGATGCACAGCAGAGAAATAGTCAAGAGCATACAGTCAGGAGTCTATTTTATGTGATCACTTGTTTAAAAACTCACTGAAAAGTACACACGTTGGGAATAGTCAGAGTCCGGGTAATAAGGTCACTCAATCAGAGCATTACCGAGTAATTCACAATTGGGCAATAGTAAAGATTCGATCTCATATAGCCTCTCATTCAGAGCTTCAGTGCATAAAAAACAGCTGTGGAGTAGTCAGGTCCCTAATTATGGTAGCCCCAAATTAAGCAGTTTCATAATTGATACACACATGTGTGATAGTTAGGAGACTATTTGATATGGACCCTCATACAGAACCTCTTCGAATACTGCACATGTGGGAAAAAATCACTAGAATATTTCATATGGTGATTCGTTTGGAGAATCAAAAATTAACGCACATCGTTGGAGTAAAATGAGGTGTATTTCATAAAACCATGCTTTCAGTGTTTCTGTGAATAATATGTATATCTGATAATTCAGGAATCTCTTTCACATGGCCAGTCATTCATGGCCTCTGTGAATAATACTCCCCTCAGAAATAGTCAAGGGTGTACTTCAAATGGATACACATTCAGCGTCTCTGTAAGTAATGCACACCTGGGCAACACACGAGAGTCTTTTTTATGCCCACATAGTCAGAGTGTCATTCCATTATACACACTGTGGGAAGAATTAAAGGTCTACCTCATGTAGCCACTCATTTAGGACCTCAGTGAATAATGCACACAAGGGTAATAGTCGACCATTTTTATATGGCCACTCATTCCATGCCTCCCAGTAGGATGTACACCTGGGGAATCCTCAGGATTCTATTTCATACTGCCAGTGATTTAGAAAATTATTTAATAATGCACAATGGAGCAATAGTCAGGCGTCCATTTTACATAAACTCTCATTCAAAGTTGCAGTGAATAACAAACTTCTATGGAGTAATCAGGACACTGTGTAAGATAGAAACAAATTAAGTGCCTTCCTGAATGTTACACACTTGGGTGATAGTCAGGAGTCTATTTTATATGAACTCTAATTGTGGGTATCACGGTGTAATACACATTTGTGGGGAGTGTCAGGAGTCTATTTGGTATGGACACTCATACAGAACCGGTTTGAATAATGCACACATGAAAAATAATGGGGAGTCTATATCATAAAGCTACTCATTCAGACAAACAATGAATAATGCACATGTGGTGTAATTAGAAGTTTTTTTCATATGAACCCTCTGTCACAGCCTCACTGAATATTGCACCCTTAAGATATTGTCTGGAATCTATCTGTTATGGCCACTCATTCAGGAAATCACTGAACAATGCACAGCTGTGGAATAGTCAGAAATCTCTTTTCTATGTCCACTCATTGAGAGCCTCACTAAATGTACACACCTGGGGAAATAGTCAGGATTTACTGTTATCTCCTCATTTAGAGTCTCGCTAAATAATGCACACCTGTGAAAGAGTCAGGAGACGTTCCTATGTGGCCACTTTTTCAGAGTGTAATCTGAGTAATTTGGTGTAGTCAGGAATCGATTTTATGTTTACAAATATTCAGAGCCTCAGTGAATTAGACAGAACTTTGCTATAGTAAGGAATCTCATTAATATGGCCACACCTTCTTAGCCTCCCAGAAGAATACACACCTGGTAAATGATTTGAAGTCTGTATTTGAGGGAAATTCCTTCAGAGCCTTGGTGAACAATACACACCTGTGGAGTAGCCAGGAGTTTATTATATTTGGACACTCATTCATAGCCTCATTGTATAATATGCACGTGTGGACTAGTCAGGATTGCATTTCATATGGCCACTTACTCGTAAACTCAGTGAATAATGCAAAAATGTAGAGTGCTCAGCAGTTTATTTCATATAGCCACTAATTCAGCGGTTCACTGAATAACAACAAAATTTAAGATAGAGAGCATTGTGTTTCATATGGTCACACAAGAAGAGCCTCAATAAGAAATTCACACCTGGGAAACTGTTATGAGTCTAATTTATATACTCTCTCATTTCCAGCCTCAGGGAATTATGCAAACATTTTTAATAGACACTATTGTTTTTTATATGTCCACAAAATCAAAGCCCGAGTGAGTAATACAGAACTTTTGAAGAGTCATTATTTAATTGCATGTGCCCAAATATTCAGAGTCTGTGTCAATTATACACACCTGTGGACTAGTGAGGATACAATTTTATATGGTAAGAGTTTCAGATCTTCAGTGAATAATACATACCTGAAAAATTCTCGGGATGATATTTCCTATGGCATCGATTTCAGAGCTTCATTGAATAAGGAACACCTGTATTATAGTCAGAATTCTATTTCCTATAGCAACATCTTCAGAGCCTAACTGAATAACATACACCTTGGTAAAATTCAGGATTCTATTTTGAATAGCCACACATTTAGAGCTGAATGTAAAAATGCACACCTGAGGAGTATTCTGGAGTCTCTATTTTATGGCCACTCATTCAGAGCCTCAGAGAATCATACAGACATATGAAAAAGTCAGGAGTGTATTTCACATGGCCACTTATTCAGATCCTCAATGAAGAATCATATGTACTGGGAAAATACTCAAGATTGTATTATACACAGCCATTGATTCAGAGACTCACTGAATAATGCACACTTGGGGAATAGTTTGGAGAATATTTGATATGACCTTTCAACCAGCGACTCAGTGGAAATTACACAGCTGAGAAATAGTCAAGAGGATGGAGTCAGGATTCTATTTTATCTGGTCACACGCTCAGAATCTCACTGAAGAATACACACCTTGTGAATTGTCAGAGTTCATGTCACATGGCCACTAAATCACAACATTACCAAATAATGCACAATGCAGCAATAGTAAAAAGTCAATTTTATATGGCCTCTCATTCAGAGCTTCAGTGTGTAATATACAGCTGTGGAGTAGACTATTCAAGGTAGCCCAAAATTAAGCAGCTTCGTCAATGATACACACATGTGTTGCAGTCAGGAGACTATTTGATATGGACACTCATACAGAACCTCTTCGAATATTGCACATGTGGAGAATAATCACTAGTGTATTCCATGTGGTAATTCTTTTGGAGAGCAAAAATTAACGCACACCTGTGGAGAACAATGAGGTCTATTTTATAAGGCCACTCTTTCAGTGTTTCAGTGAACAATATGTATATCTGATAAGTCAGGAGTCTCTTACACATGGCAACTATTCAGGGCCTCTGTGAATAATACTCCCCTCAGAAAAAGTCAAGGGTCTACCTTAAATGGCTACACATTCAGCGTCTCTGTAAGTAATTCACACCTGGGCAATACACAAGAGTCTGTATTTTATGCCCACTTAGTCAGAGTCTCATTCAATAACACACACCTGGTGAAGATTTAAGAGTTTACTTCATGTAGCCCAAAATTTAGAACCTCACTATATAATGCACACCAGAGTGATATTAGAGCATTTTTTTTATATGGACACTCATTCTGTGCCTACCTGAAAGATACACACCTGTGGAATCCTCAAAATTCTATTTTATACTACCCCTCATGTAGAATCTTATTGAATAATTTACAATGGAGCAATAGTCAGGAGTCTATTTTATATGGTCTCTCAATTAATGTTTCAGTGAATAATGAACTTCTATGGAGTAATCAGTTTGCATTTTTAGATAGCCATGAATTAATTGCCTTCCTAAATGATACACACCTGTGTGATAGTCAGGAGTCTCATACGAACTCTAATTCTGGGTATCGCTGTGTAATACACACCTGTGGTAGAGTCAGGAGTCTACTTGGTATGGACACTCATGCAGAACCTTTTTGAATAATGCACACATGGGGAATAATGACGAGTTTATTTTATACGGCTACTCATTCAGACACACAGTGAATAACGCAAATGTTGAGTAATTAGAAGTCAATTTCATATGGCTCCTCTTTCACAGCCTCACTGAATATTAAACACTTTTGATATAATCTGGAGCCTATTATTTATGGACACTGATTCAGAGAATCACTGAATAATGCACACCTGAGGAAGAGTCAGAAGGCTCTTTCCTTTAGCCACTCATTGAGAGCCTCACTAAATATACACATTTGGAAAAATAATCAGGATTTATTTTTATCCCCTCATTAAGAGTCTCACTACATAATGCACACCTGTGAAATAATCAGGAGAATTTTACAAGTGGCCTCTCTTTCGGAGTGTCACTGAATAACGTGGTGCAGTAAGGAGTCTATGTAATGTAGACAAATATTGAGAGACTCAGTGAATGAGAGATATTCCTGATATAGTAAGGAATCTAATTAACATGGCCCATCTTCTAAACCTCAATGAATAATACCCACCTGGAGAATAATTTAAAGTCTATTTTCTCTTTTTTTTTTTTTTTTTTTTTTTTTGGTGATAGACCTAATTTACTTCAAAAACCCCAACAAGACACTGCTAGGCTGTGGCCTGTGGGTGTTATAAATTTCTTTCTGGGCATGCTGCCATCCCTTTTCCATCCACAGCTTTGGGGACTGATGTCCATTTCGATGACCACAGTGGTGATTCACAAGCATCACAGATTAAACAGTATTAAAAGCATTTCCCTCCCTTGGCTTGCACTTGGACAGGCCAGCCCTTGAGCAAGCCAGACTGTGGGACCACTCAGTGGACATCAGAAACAGGAGACGAGCCAAGTCTCCCTCACGTGGCCTGGATCACGTTCCCATGTCCTCTTTTGGTCATTTTTGCCGACTCGACAGTAGCCCTTTTGTCTCTAGATCTAAATTTTGGGGCTTCTTTCTTTGCAGCCCTCACACACTTCTCTGACTAACCATAGACTTGCAGGTGATGGTAGCTGGATTGCCTTTGGGTGGTGTCCTTGACCAGCAGGTGGCAGTAGAAGCAATGGTGTCTCCCAAAACACGAAACTTGCATTATTTTATAAGCCAGAAAAAGGAACCTTCAAAACTTGACTGGGTCCCAACCTAACTTCACTCCGTCTTACATTTGCATTCTGACGTGAAATTATTCAAGCCAACATACTGACTGTCCTCATCGTCCTGTAGCTTGTAGAACGCCTGCATTTCTTTGTCTCACCAAACTTCTCTGGTTCTCTGCTCCTCTCTTTCAGGACAGCTTCCTGGCCTCTTGTCTACGCTGAGCCTCGATGAATAATGCACACCTGTGGAGTAACCAGGAGTATATTTCATTTAGACATTCATTCATAGCCTCAGCGACTAATAGGCACATATGCATTCATCAGGATTCCATTTCATATGGCCATTCATTCATCACCTTAGTGAATAATGCACAAATGTGAAGTACTCAGCAGTCTATTCCATATAGACACTCATTCTGGGATTCACAGAAAAATACAAATATTTAAGATGGACAGCATCCTGTTTCATATGGTCACACAAGAAGGGCCTCACTGAGTAATACACACCTGGGGAAGAGTTAGGAATCTACTTTTTATAACCTCTCATTTACAGCCTCGCGGAATAATGCGCACGTGGTGAATAGACAGTAGTCTATTTCATATGACCACAAAATCAAAGCCTGAGTGAGTAATAGACAACTTTGGAGTAGTCACTAGTCTATTTCATATGCGCAAATATTCAGAGTCAGAGTCAATAATACACACCTGTGGACTAGTCAGTAAACAATTTCATATCGACGAAGTTTCAGAGCCTCAGCGTATATTACAAATCTAAGGAATACTCAGGACGCTATTACATATGGCAAATATTTCAGAGCTACATGGAATGAAAAACACCTGTATTGTAGTCATAATTCTAATTTGTGTAGCCCCATATTCAGAGCCAAACTGCATAACACACACCTAAAGAAAAGAAAGGATTCTATTTCGTATAGCCACTCATTTAGAGCCAAATGTAAAAACACATGCCCGAGGAGTATTCCGGAGTCTCTATTTTATGGCCAATCATTCAGAGCCTCAAGAAATAATATAGATCTATGGAAAATTCAGGAGTGTATTTCACATGGCCACTCATTCAGGACCTCAGTGAAGAATCATATATATCTAAAAAATACTCAGAATTCTATTATATATAGCCACCGATTCAGAGACTCACTGAACAATGCACACCTGGGGAATAGTCTGCAGACTATTTGATATGACCGTTCACCCAGCGACGCAGTGAAAAATGCACAGCAGAAAAATAGTCAAGAGCATACCGTCAGGAGTCTATTTTATGTGGTCACTTGTTTGGAAATTCACTGAAAAATACACACCTTGGAAATAGTCAGAGTCCTGGTCATAAGGCCACTCAATCAGAGCATTACTGAATAATGCACAATTGGGCAATGGTAAAGATTCTGTCTCCTATAGTCTCTCATTCAGAGATTCAGTGCATAATAAACAGCTATGAAGTAGTCAGAACCCTATTTAAGGTAACCCCAAATTAAGCAGCTTCATAAATTATACACACGTGTGATAGTCAGGAGACTCTTTGATATGGACACTCATCCAGAAACTCTTTGAACACTGCACATGTGCGGAATAATCACTAGTGTATTTCATATGGTGATTCGTTTATATAGTCAAAAAATAACTCACACAGTTGGAGTAAAATGGTGTCTATTTCATAAAAACATGCTTTCTGTGTTTCTGTGAATAATATGTATATCTGATAACTCAGGAATCTCTTTCACATGGCCACTCATTCAAGGCCTCTGTGAATAATACTCCCCTCAGAAATAGTCAAGGGTGTAGTTCAAATGACTTCACATTCAGAGTCTCTGTAAGTAATGCATACCTGCGCAATACACGAGAGTCTTTTTATGCCCACTTCGTCAGAGTCTCATTCCATTACTCACACTGGAGGAAGAGTTAAGTGTCTACCTCATGTAGCCACTCATTTAGGGCCTCAGTGAATAATGCACACAAGGGTAATAGTCGACCACTTGTATATGGCCACCCATTCTGTGCCTCCCTGTATGATACATACCTGGGGAATCCTCAGGATTCTATTTCATACTACCACTGATTAAGAAATTTTTTGAATAATTCACATTGGAGCAGTAGTCAGGCGTCTATTTCATATGGCCTATCATTCAAAGTTGCAGTGAATAATGAACTTCTATGGAGTAATCAGGACACTGTGTAAGATAGCCACAAATTAAGTGCCTTCCTGAATAATACACATCTAGGTGATAGTCAGGAATCTATTTCATATGAACTCTAATTCTGGGTATCGCTGTGTAATACACATTTGTGTGGAGTGTCAGGAGTCTATTTGGTATGGACACTAATACAGAACCGGTTTGAACAATGCACACTTGAAGAATAGTGGAAAGCCTGTGTCATAAAGCTACATATTCAGACAAACAGCGAATAAAGCACATGTGGAGTAATTAGACGTCTTGTTTATATGAAGCCTCTGTCATAGCCTCACTGAATATTGCACACTTGTGGTATAGACTGGAGTCTGTTTGTTATGGCCACTCATTCAGAGCGTCAGAGAATAATACATACCTATGGAAAAATTAGGAGTGCATTTCACATGGTCACTTATTCAGATCCTCAGTGAAGAATCATATGTACCGGGAAAATACTCAGGATTGTATTATATAGAGCCACTGATTCAGAGACTCACTGAATAATGCACACTTGGGGAATAGTCTGAAGAATATTGGATATGACCTTTCAACCAGCGACTCAGTGGAAATTACACAGCTGAGAAATAGTCAAGAGGATAGAGTCAGGAGTCTATTTTATGTGGTCACATGCTCAGAATCTCGAAGAATACACATCTTGGGAATAGTCAGAGTCTATGTCACATGGCCACTCAATCACAACATTACCAAATAATGCAAAATGGGGCAATAGTAAGGACTCAATTTTATATGGCCTCTCATTCAGAGCTTCAGTGCATAATATGCAGCTGTGGAGTAGTTTATTCAAGGTAGCCCAAAATTAAGCAGCTTCGTCAATGATACACACATGTGTGATAGTCCGGGAACTACATGATATGTACACTCATATGGAACTTCATCGAATACCGCACATGTGGAGAATAATCACTAGTGTATTCCATATGGTGATTCTTTTGGAGAGCAAAAATTAATGCACACCTGTGGAGAACAAGGAGGTCTATTTCATAAGGCCACTCTTTCAGAGTTTTAGTGAACAATATGTATATCTGATAATTCAGGAATCTCTTACACATGGCAACTCCTTCAGGGACTCTGTGAATAATACTCCCCTCAGAAATAGTCAAGGGTCTACTTCAAATAGCTACACATTCATAGTCTCTGTAAGTAATTCACACCAGGGCAATACACAAGAGTCTCTTTGTTACACCCGCTTAGTCAGAGTCTCGTTCAGTATTACACACCTGGGGAAGAGTGAAGAGTCTTCTTCATGTAGGCCAATATTTAGAGCCTCACTAAATAATTCACATCAGAGTAATAGTAGAGCATTTTTTATATGGCCACTAATTTTGTGCCTACCTTAATAATACACACCTGTGGAATCCTCAACATTCTATTTTATACTACCACTCATTTTGAATCTTATTGAATAATTCACAATGGTCCAATAGTCAGGAGTCTATTTCATATGGTCTCTTATTTAATGTTTCAGTGAATAATGAACTTCTATGGAGTAATCAGGTCGCATTTTTAGATAGCCACGAATTAAGTGCCTTCCTGAATGATACACACCTGGGTGATAGGCAGGAGTCTCTTTCATACGAACTCTAATTCTGGGTATCGCTGTGTAATACACACATGCGGTAGTGTCAGGAGTCTACTTGGTATGGACACTCATACAGAACCTTTCTGAATAATGCACACATGGGAAATAATGACGAGTTTATTTTATATGGCTACTCATTCAGACACACAGTGAATAACACACATGTGGAGTAATTAGAAGACAATTTTATATGGCTCTTGTTTCACAGTCTCACTGAATATTACACACTTTTGATATAATCTAAAGCCTGTTATTTATGGCTACTCATTCAGAGAATCAATGAATAATGCACACCTGAGAAAGAGTCAGAAGTCTGTTTCCTATAGCCACTCATTGAGAGCCTCAGTGAATGTACACATCTGGGGAAATTACCAAGATTTACTTTTATCCCCTCATTCAGAGTCTCACTAATTAATGCACACCTGTAAAATAGTCAGGAGAATTTTACAACTGGCCTCTCATTCGGAGTGTCACTGAATAACGTGGTATAGTCAGGTGTATATTTAATGTAGACACATATTGAGAGACTCAGTGAATGAGAGAGACCCCTGATATAGTAAGGAATCTAATTAACATGGCCTCATATTCTAAGCCTCACTGAATAATACCCACTTGGAGAATAATTTGGAGTCTATTTTCAATGGAAATTCTTTCAGAGCCTCGATGAATAATTCACACCTGTGGAGTAACCAGGATTATATTTCATTTAGACACTCATTCATAGTCTCAGTGGATAATGAGAACACGTGAATTCATCAGGATTCCATTTTACATGGCCATTGATTCGTAACCTCAGTGAATAATGCACAAATGTGAAATACTCAGCAGAATATTCCATTTAGCCACTTATTCTGAGATTCACTGAATAATACAAATATTTAAGATGGAAAGCATCCTGTTTCATATGGTCACACAAGAAGAGCCTCACTGAGTATTACACACCTGGGGAAGTCTTAGGAATCTACTTTATATAACCTCTCAGGTAAAGCCTCGGGGAATAATGCACACGTCATGAATAGACACTAGTCTATTTTATATGGCCACAAAATCAAAGCCTGAGTGAGTAATAGACAACTTTGGAGTAGCCAATAGTCTATTTCATATGCCCAAATATTCAGTCAGAGTCAATGATACACACCTGTGGACTAGTCAGTAAACAATTTCATATGCCCAAAGTTTCAGAGCCTCGGCGAATAATACATATCTGGGGAATACTCAGGACGATATTTTCTATGGCATCGATTTCAGATCTTCATTGAATAAGAAACACCTGTATTATAGTCAGAATTCTATTTTGTATAGCAACATCTTCAGAGCCTAACTGAATATCATACACCTTGGGAGAAGTCGGGATTCTATTTCGCATAGCCACTCATTTAGAGTCGAATGTAAAAACGCACGCCTGAGGAGTATTCAGGAGTCTCTCTTTTATGGCTACTCATTCAGAGCCTCAGAGTATAATACAGACCTATGGAAAGTCAGGAGTGTATTTTACATGGCCACTTATTCAGATCCTCAGTGAAGAATCATATGTATCTGGAAAATACTCAGGATTCTATTCTATATATCCACTGATTCAGAAAATCACTGAATAATGCACACTTGGGGAATAGTTTGGTGAATATTTGATATGACCTTTCAACCAGCGACTCAGTTGAAATTACACAGCTGAGAAATAGTCAAGAGAATAGAGTCAGAAGACTATTTTATGTGGTCACTCGCTCAGAATCTTACTGAAGAATACACACCTTGGGAATCGTTAGAGTCCATTTCACATGGCCACTCAATCACAACATTACCGAATAATGCACAATGGGGCAATAATAAAGAGTCAATTTTTTATGGCCTCTTTTTTAGAGATTCAGTCTGTAATATACAGCTGTGGAGTGGTCAGGACCCTATTTAAGGTAGCCCCAAATTAAGCAGCTTCTTTTTTTTTTTTTTTTTTTTTTGCTAGTATACCAGGCTGTTTCTTTTCTTTTTTTTTTAATTTTTATTCCATTATAGGTTTTGGGGTACATATGCGGAACATGCAATTTTGTTGCATGGGTACACACATGGCAGTGTGTTTTGCTGCCTTTCTCCTCTTCACTCGCAATTGGCATTTATCGCCAGGTTATCCCTCCCCAGCCTTCCCAATGCCCCCCCATTCCCCCAATACACCCCAGTGTGTAGTAGACCCTCTCCCTTTGTCCATGTGTTCTCATTATTCTCACCCGCCTATGAGTGAGAATATGCGGTATTTCGTTTTCTGTTCTTATGTCAGTTTGCTGAGAATGATGTTCTACAGATTCATCCATGTCCTGGATATGAAATCCTGGGTTGAAAGCTCTTTTCTTTAAGGATGTTGAATATTGGCCCCCACTCTCTTCTGGCTTGTAGAGTCTCTGCCGAGAGATCTGCTGTGAGTCTGATGGGCTTCCCTTTGTGGGTGACCCGACCTTTCTCTCTGGCTGCCCTTAGTATTTTCTCCTTCATTTCAACCCTGGTAAATCTGACGATTATGTGCTTGGGGTTGCTCTTCTTGCAAAATATCTTTGTGGTGTTCTCTGTATATCCTGGGGTTGAGTATTGACCTGTCTTGCTAGGTTTGGGAAATTTTTTTTAAATAATATCTTGAAGAGTGTTTTCCAGCTTGGATTAATTGTCTTCATCACATTCTGGTACACCTATCAAACGTAGATTAGGTCTCTTCACATAGTCCCACATTTCTAGGAGATTTTGTTTATTCCTTTTTGCACTTTTTTTCTTTGATCTTGGTTTCTCGTTTTGTTTCATTGAGTTGATCTTCGACTTCTGATATTCTTTCTTCTGCTTGGTCAATTCGGCTGCTAAAACTTGTGCATGCTTCGCTAAGTTCTCGTGTTGTGTTTTTCAGCTCCTTCAATTCATTCATATTCCTCTCTAAGTTGTCCATTCTTTTTATCATTTCCTAGAATATTTTTTCAATTTTCTTTCAAGGTTTTTTGTTTCTTTGCACTGATTTAGAACATGTTCTTTTACCTCACTGAAATTTTTCATTATCCACTTTCTGAAGTCTGATTCTGTCATTTTGTCACACTCAATCTCCATCCAGCTTTGTTCCCTTGCTGGTGAGAAGTTTTGGTCCTTTGTAGGAGGTAAAGTGTTTTGGTTTCGGGTGTTTTTCTCCTTTTTGTGCTGGTTTCTTCCCATCTTTATGGATTTTTCTGCCTGTCATTTAGTAGTTGCTGATTTTTTAATTGGGTCTCTGAGTGGACACCCAGATTGTTGATGATGAGGTATTTCTGTTACTTAGTTTTTCTTCTAATGGTCTAGCCCCTCTGCTGTATGAGTGCTGAGGTCCACTCTAGGCCCTGCTTGTCTGGGGTACACCTGTAGCAGCTGCGGAACAGTGACGGATGCTACCAGTTCCTTCTTCTGCTATCTCTGTTTCAGAATGATGCCCACCAAATATCAGCCTGATTAGTCCTTTTTTGGGGGTGACGAATCTTAGGATATACAGGGATCAGGGCGCTGCTTGAGGAGACTGTCTGTTCTTTATAGGAGCTCCAGTGCTGAGCTGTGAGCTCCGTTTTTCATTCGGCGTTGTTGGGAGGATATGTTTATGTCTGCTGCAACAGAACTCATAAAGCCCCTCCTTTTATCCCCCTTAGATGCTCTGTCTCAGCGAGTTGGGGCATTCTTTATGAGTATCTGTTGCACTGTCCTGCCCAGCTTGGTGGCAGTCTCTTCAATGTTTTCCTGCCAGAACTCCCCCCTGCTAGTGCCGGTCCACCCTGTTGCTGCGGGGCTCTGTTCTTCTGTGGCTTTCTCCGCCCTGCTGTGGCTTGCTCCGCCCTTCTGGCGGAGTCTCTCTCTTATGGCAGGTTGCCTCGGCAACAGCAGGCTACGTCAGCCCTAAGGGTACTTCAGTATGGGGGGATTGCGTCAGTAGTGGCGGACGCCCCTCCCGCACCAGGCTGCACCATCCTAGATGCTGACAGCAAAACTCTCAGCCCCGAGCACCTCCAATTGCTGCCATGCTTGTCCCCATCAGGGTGGGACCCGCCGAGCTGGATCACCCAGCTCCCTGCCTCAGAGTCCATCTTTTCTCTCTCTCCCTCTTCCTCTCCCCAAGCTGAACGGTTGACTCTCACTGGCACCCAAGTAGCCTGCTGATAGGACACTGGGATCCATGCAATCTCCCATGCCGCTGCCCACTGCACCGGCTCAGATCATGTTTCCCAGGAGTCTCCTGGTCTGGCTCATTGTCCAAGTCCCATTCAATCAGATGGACATGCCAAACTACCCTTCCAAATCTCAGATTGCTGGTTTAACACGGCACACGGCTGAAGCAGCCGGGCGAGCCGGCTGTGGTAGTGTCCTGTGTCTCTCCCACACCTGGGACTTTCAACGTTCTGTGGGCAAAAATGATCTGTCCAAGAATGCGGCTAGGACTCACCCTCTGTGCCTTCACTGAGAGCTGCAATCTGGTGTCACATGTACGACGCCATCTTGGAAGTCCCCAGCAGCTACTTAAATGATACACACATGTGTTACAGTCAGAAGTCTATTTGATATGGACACTCATAAAGAAGCTCTTCAAATACTGAACATGTGGGGAATCATCACTAGTGTATTTCATATGGTGATTCGTTTGGAGAGTCAAAAAATAACTCACACCTTTGGAGTAAAATGGGGTCTATTTCATAAAACCATGCTTTCAGTGTTTCTGTGAATAATATTTATATCTGATAAGTCAGGAATCTCTTTCACATTGCCACTCGTTCAGGGCATCTGTGAATAATACTCTCCTCAGAAATTGTCAAGGGTGTACTTCAAATGGCTACACATTCACAGTCTCTGTAAGTAATGCACACCTGGGCAATACACGAGAGTCTTCTTTTATGCCCACTTAGAGTCACATTTCATTATACACAACGGGGGAAGAGTTAAGGGTCTACCTCTTGTAGCCACTCATTGAGGGCCTCAGTGAATAATGCACACAAGGGTAAGAGTTGACCATTTTTATATGGCCACTCATTCTGTGCCTCCCAGTAGGATACACACCTGGGGAATCCTCAGGATTCTATTTCATACTAACACTGAATAAGAAACTTATTGAATAATTCACAATGGAGCAATAGTCAGGCATCTATTTTATATGGCCTCTCATTCAAAGTTGAGGGGAATAATTAACTTCTATGGAGTAATCAGGACATTGTGTAAGACAGCCACAAATATAGTGTCTTCATGAATGATACACACCTGGGTGATAGGCAGGAGTCTATTTTCTATTTACTCTAATTCTGGGTATCACTGTGTAATACACATTTGGGGGGAGGGTCAGGAGTCTATTTGGTATGGACACTCATACGGAACCGGTTTGAATAATGCACACATGGAGAGTAATCAGGAGTCTATATCATAAAGCTACTCTTTCAGACAAACAGTGAATAACGCACATGTGGAGAAATTAGAAGTCTTTTTTATATAAAACCTCTGCCACAGCCTCACTGAATATTGCACACTTTTGATATAGTCTGGAATCTATTTGTTATGGCTACTCATTCAGAAAATTCCTGAATAATGCACACCTGAGGAATAGTCAGAAGTCTCTTTTCTATGACCAGTCATTAAGAGCATCACTAAATGTAAACACCTGGGTAAATAGTCAGGATTTAATGTTATCCCCTCATTTAGAGTCTCACTAAATAATGCACACCTGTGGAAGAGTCAGGAGACTTTCCTATGTGGCGGCTCATTTGGAGTGTAAACTGAGTAATTTGGTATAGTCAGGAGTCTATTTCATGTTTACACATATTCAGAGCCTCAGTGAATAAGACAGAACTTTGCTATAGTAAGGAATCTCATTAACATGGACAAAACCTCTTAGCCTCACTGAAGAATACAGACCACAAAAATGATTTGGAGTCTATATTCGATGGAAATTCATTCAGAGCCTCGGTGAATAATGCACACCTTTGGAGTAGCCAGGAGTTCATTTTATTTGGACACTCATTCATAGCCTCAGTGGATAATATGCACGTGTGGACTAGTCAGGATTCCATTTCATATTGCCACTGACTCGTAACCTCTGGAATAATGCAAAAATGTAGAGTGCTCAGCCGTCTATTTAATATAGCCACTAATTCAGAGATTCACAGGATAATAGGAAAATTTAAGATAGAGTGCATTGTGTTTAATATGGTCACACAAGAAGAGCCTCAATAAGAAATACAAACCTGGGGAAGTGTTAGGAGTCTAATTTATATATCCTCTCATTTCCAGCCTTAGGGAATAATGCATATGTTTGGAATAGACACTATTCTTTTTAAATGGCCACAAATTCAAAGCCTAAGTGAGTAATACAGAACTTTTGAAGAGTCACTAGTCCATTCCATGTGTCCAAATATTCAGAGTCAGAGTCAATTATACACACCTGTGGACTAGTGAGGAAACAATTTTATATGGCCAATGTTTCAGAGCCTCAGTGAATAATACATACCTGGAAAATTCTCAGGACTGTATTTTCTATGGCATTGATTTCAGAGCTTCATTGAATTTAAAAACCTGTATTATATTCAGAATTCTATTTCGTATAGCAACATCTTCACTGCCTAACTGAATAACATACACCTTGGGAAAAGTCAGGATTCTATTTCGTATAGCCACTCATTTAGAGCCGAATGTAAAAATGCATGCCTGAAAAGTATTCAGGAGTCTCTATTTTATGGCCACACATTCAGAGCCTCAGAGAATAATATAGACGTATGGAAAAATTAGGAGTGTATTTCACCTGGCCACTTATTCGGATACTCTGTGAAGAATTATATGTATCTTAAAAATACACAGGTTTCTATTATATATAGCCAATGATTTAGAGACTCACTGAATAATGCACATTTGAGGATTAGTTTTCAGAATATTTGATATGACCTTTCAACAAGCGACTCAGTGGAAATTACACAGCTGAGAAATAGTCAAGAAGATAGAGTCAGGAGTCTATTTTATGTGGTCACTCGCTCAGAATCTCACTGAAGAATACACATCTTGGGAATAGTCAGAGTCCATGTCACATGGCCACTCAATCACAACATTCCTGAATAATGCACAATGGGGAAAGAGTAAGGAATCAACTTTATATGACGTCTCATTCAGAGCTTCAGTTCGTAATAGACAGCTGTGGTGTAGTCAGGACCCTTTTTAAGGTAGCCCAAAATTAAGCAGCTCCTTGAATGATGCACACATGTGTGATAGTCAGGAGTCTATTTCATGTGGACACTCATACAGAACATCATCGAATACTGCACATGCGGGGAATACTCACTAGTTTATTCCATATGGTGATTCATTTGGAGAGCCAAAAATTAAAGCACACCTGTGGATAACAATGAGGTCTATTTCATAATGCCACGCTTTCAGTGTTTCAGGGAACAAGATGTATGTCTGATGAGTCAGGAATGTCTTACACATGGCCACTCGTTCATGGACTCTGTGAATAATACTCTCCTCAGAAATACTCAAGGGTCTACTTCAAATGGCTACACATTCAGCGTCTCTGTAAGTAATGCACACCTGGGCAATACACAAGAGTCTGTATTTTATGCCCACTTAGAGTCTCATTCAACAATACACACCTGAAGAAGAGCTAAGAGTCTACTTCATGTAGCCCAACATATAGAACCTCACTATATAATGCACACCAGAGTAATAGTAGAGCATTTTTTTATATGGCCACCCATTCTGTGCCTACCTGAATGATTAACACCTGTTGAATTGTCAGAAATCTATTTTATACTACCACTCATTTAGAATCTTATTGAATAATTCACAATGGAGCAATAGTCAGGAGTCTATTTTATATGGTCTCTCTCTTAATGTTTCAGTGAATAAAGAACTTCTATGGAGTAATCAGGTCGCATTTTTAGATAGACACAAATTAAGTGCCTTCCTGAATGATACACACCTGGGTGATAGACAGGAGTCTATTTCATATGAACTCTAATTTTGGGTATTGCTGTGTAATACACATTTGTGGGGAATGTCAGGAGTCTATTTCATATGGACACTCATACAGAACCGATTTGAATAATGCACACATGGAGAATAATGGGGACTCTATGTCATAAAGCTACACATTCAGACAAACAATGAATAACGCACACGTGGAGTAATTAGAAGTCTTTTTTATATGCACCCTCTCTCTCAGCCTCACTGAGTATTGCACATTTCTGATATAATCTGGATTCTATTTGTTATGGCCACTATCACTGAATAATGTACAACTGCAGAATACTTAGAAGTCTCTTTTCTATGACCACTCATTGAGAGCCTCACTAAATGTACACACCTGGAGAAATAGTAAGGATTTACTCTTATCCCCTCATTTAGAGTTGCACTGAATACTGCACACCTGTGGAAGAGTCAGGAGCCTTTCCTATTTGGCTGTTCATTCGGAGTGTAAACTGAGTAATATGGTGTAGTCAAAAGTCTATTTCATGTTTAAACATATTCAGAGCCAAAGTGAATAAAACAGAACTTTGCTATAGTAAGGAATCTCATTAATATGGCCACAACTTCTTAGCCTCACTGATGAATACACACATGGAAAATGATTTGGAGTCCATTTTGGATAGAAATTCATTTAGAGACTTGGTGAATAATGCACACCTGTGGAGTAGCCAGGACTTTATTTTATTTGGACACTCATTCATAGCCACATTGGATAATATGCACGTGTGGACTAGACAGGATTCCATTTCATATGCCCACTTACTCATAACCTCAGTGAATAATGCAAAAATGTAAAGTGCTCAGCAGTCTATTTCACATAGCCTCTTATTCAGAGATTCACTGAATAATACGAACATTTAATATAGAGAGCATTATATTTCATATGGTCACACAAGAAGACCCTCACTAAAAAATACACACCTCGGGAAGTTTTAAAAGTCTAATTTATATATCCTCTCATTTCCAGCATCAGGAAATAATGCTCACTTGTGGAGTAATCACTATTCTTTTTAATATGGTCACAAAATCAAAGCCCGAGTGAGTCATACAGAACTTTTGAAGAGTCACTAGTCTATTCCATATGCCCAAATATTCAGAGTCAGAGTCAATTATACACATCTGTGGACTAGTGAGGAAACAATTTCATATGGCCAAAGCTTCAGAGTCTCAGTGAATAATACATACCTGGAAAATATTCAGGACGATATATCCTATGGCATTGATTTCAGAGCTTCAATGAATAAGGAACACCTTTATTATAGTCAGAATTCTATTTCGTATAGCAACATCTTCAGAGCCCAACTGAAAAACATACACCTTTTGAAACGTCGGGATTGTATTTCGAATAGCCACTCATGTAGAGGCGAATGTAAAAACGTACGTCTGAAGAGTATTCAGAAGTCTCTATTTTATGGCCACTCATTCAGAGCCTCAGAGAATAATACAGACTTATGGAAAAGACAGGAGTGTATTTTACAAGGCCACTTATTCAGTTCCTCACTGAAGAATTATATGTATCTGGAAAATACTCAGGATTCTATTATATATAGCCACTGATTCAGAGACTCACTGAATAATGCACACTTGGGGAATAGTTTGGAGATTATTTGATATGACCTTTCAACCAGCGACTCAGTGGAAATTACACAGCTGAGAAATAGTCAAGAGGATAGAGTCAGGAGTCTATTTTATGTGGTCACTCGCTCAGAATCTCACTGAAAAATACACACCTTGTGAATAGTCAGAGTCCATGTCACATGGCCACTCAATCACAACATTACCGAATAATGAACAGTGGGCCAATAGTAAGAAGTCAATTTAATATGGCCTCTCATTAAGAGATTCAGTGCATAATATACAGCTGTGGAGTAGTCAAGACCATATTTAATGTAGCCCAAAATTAAGCAGCTCCGTGAATGATACACACATGTGTGATAGTCAGGAGTCTATGTGATATGGACACTCATACAGAACCTCATCGAATACTGCACATGCGGGTTATAATCACTAGTTTATTCCATATGGTTATTCGTTTGGAGAGTCAAAAATTAAAGCACACCTGTGGAGAACAATGAGATCTATTTCATAAGGCCACTCTTTCAGTTTTTAGGTGAACAATATGCACATCTGATAAGTCAGGAATGTCTTACACATGGCCACTCGTTCAGGGCCTCTGTGAATAATACTCTCCTCAGAAATAGTCAACGGTCTACTTCAAATGGCTACAGATTCAGCGTCTCTGTAAGTAATTCACACCTGGGCAATACACAAGAGTCTCTTTTTTATGCCAACTTAGTCAGAGTCTCATTCAATAATACACACCTGAGGAAGAGTTAAGAGTCTACTTCACGTAGCCCAACATTTCGAGCCTCACTATATAATGCACACCATAGTAATAATAGAGCATTTATTTATATGGTTACTCTTCTGTGCCTACCTGAATGATACACACCTGTGGAATCCTCAGGATTCTATTTTATACTACCACTCATTTAGAATCTTATTGAATAATTCACAATGGAGCAATAGTCAGGAGTCTATTTTATATGGTTGCTCATTTAATGATTCAGTGAATAATGTACTTCTATGGAGTTATCACGTCGCATTTTTAGATAGCCACAAATTGAGTGTTTTCCTGAATGATACACGCCAGGGTGATAGTCAGGAATCTCTTTCATACGAATTCTAATTCTGGGTATCTCTATGTAATACACACCTGTGTTTGTGTTAGGAGTCTACTTTGTATGGACACTCATAGAAAACCTTTTTGAATAATGCACACATGGGGAATAATGAAGAGTTCATTTCATAAGGCTACTCATTCAGACACCCAGTGAATAATGCTCATGTGGAGTAATTAGAAGTCAATTTCATATGGCTCCTCTTTCACAGCCTCACTTAATATTACACACTCTTGATATAATCTAGAGCCTATTATTTATGGCCACTCATTCAGGGAATCACAGAATAATGCACACCTGAGGTAAAGTCAGAAGTCTCTTTCCTATAGCCACTAATTGAGAGCCTCACTAAATGTACAAGTCTGGGAAAATAATCAAGATTTACTTTTATTCCCTCATTCAGAGTCTCACTAAATAATGCACACCTGTCAAATAGTCAGGAGAATTTTAAAAGTGGCCTCTCATTCGGAGTGTCACTGAATAACGTGGTGCAGTCAGGAATCTATTTAATGTAGACACATATTGAGAGACTCAGTGAATGAGAGAGATCCCTGATATAGTAAGGAATCTAATTAACATGGCCACATCTTCTAAGCCTCACTGAATAATACCCACCTGGAGAATAATTTGGAGTCTATTTTCGATGGACATTCATTCAGAGCCTCGATGAATAATGCACACCTGTGGAGTAGCCAGGAGTATATTTCATTTAGACACTCATTCATAGCCTCAGTGGATAATATGCAAGTGTGGACTAGTCAGGATTCCATTTCATATGGCCACTGACTCCTAACCTCAGTGAATAATGAACAAATGTGAAGTACTCAGCAGTCTATTCCATATAGCCACTCATTCTGAGATTCACTGAATAATAAAATTGTTCAAGATGGACAGCCTCCTGTTTCATATGGTAACACAAGAACAGCATCACTGGGTTATACACACCTGGGGAAGTGTTAGAAATCTTCTTTATATAACCTCTCATTTACAGCCTCGGAGAATAATGCACACTTGATGAATAGACACTAGTCTATTTTATATGGCCACAAAATAAAACCCTGAGTGAGTAATAGACAAACTTGGTGTAGTCACTAGTCTCTTCCATATGCCCAAATATTCAGAGTCAGGGTCAATAATACACACCTGTGGACTAATCAGTAAACAATTTCATATGGGCAAAGTTTCAGAGCCTCAGCGAACAATACGTATCTGGGGAATACTCAGGACGCTATTACATATGGCACTTATTTCAGAGCTACATTGAAGAAAAAACACCTGTATTGTAGTAATAATTCTATTTTGTGTAGCCACATATTCAGAGACAAACTGCATAACGCACACCTAAAGAAAAGTCAGGATTCTATTTCGTATAGACACTAATTTAGAGCCGAATGTAAAAACACGTGCCTGAGGAGTATTGCGGAGTCTCTATTTTATGGCTAATCATTCAGAGCCTCAAGGAATAATACAGACCTATGGAAAACTCAGGAGTATATTTCACATGGCCACTTATTCAGAACCTCAGGGAAGAATCCTATATATCTGCAAAATACTCAGGATTCTATTATATATAGCCAATGATTCAGAGACTCACTGAATAATGCACACCTGGGGAATAGTCTGCAGATTATTTGATATGATCGTTCACCCAGCGACACAGTGAAAAATGCACAGCTGAGAAATAGTCAAGAGCACACAGTCAGGAGTCTATTTTATGTGGTCAATCATTTAGAAACTCACTGAAAAACACTCCTTGGGAATAGTCAGAGCCTGTGTCATAAGGCCACTCAATCAGAGCATTACCGAATAATGCACAATGGGGCAATAGTAAAGATTATATTTCATGTAGCCTCTCATACAGAGCTTCAGTGCCTTATAAACAGCTGTGGAGTAGTCAAGATCCTACTTAAGGTAGCCCCAAATTAAGCAGCTTCGTAAATGATACACACATGTGTGATAGTCAAGAGACTATTTGATATGGCGACTCATACAGAACCTCTTCGAATAGTGCAGATGTGGGGAATAATCACTAGTGTATTTTATATGGTGATTCTTATGGAGAGTCAAAACATAACGTACACCGTTGGAGTAAAATGGGGTCTATTTCATAAAAACATGCTTTCAGTGTTTTTCTGAATAATATGTATATCTGAAAAGTCAGGAATCTCTTTCACATGGCCACTCTTTCAGGGCCTCTGTGAATAATACTCCCCTCAGAAATAGTCAAGGGTTTACTTCAAATGGCTACACATACAGGGTCTCTGTAAATAACGCACACCTGGGCAATACATGGGAGTCTTTTTTTATGTCCACTTAGTCAGAATCTCATTCCATTATACACACCGGGGAAGAGTTAAGGGTCTACCTCATGTAGCCACTCATTCACTTCCTCAGTGAATAATTCACACAATGGTAATAGTCGACCATTTTTAAATGGCCATTCATTTTGTGCCTCCCAGTATGATACACACCTGGGAAATCCTCAGGATTCTATTTCATACTACCACTGATTAAGAAATTTATTGAATAATTCACAATGGAGCAATAGTCAGGCAACTATTTTATATGGCCACTCATTCAAAGTTTCAGTGAATAATGAACTTCTATGGAGTAATCAAGACTGTGTAAGTTAGCCACAAATTAGGTGCCTTTCTGAACGATACACACCTGGGTGATAGTCAGAATTCTATTTCATATGAATTCTAATTCTGGGTATCGCTGTGTTATACACATTTGGGGGGAGTGTCAGGACTCTATTTGGTATGGACATTCATACAGAACCGGTTTGAATAATGCACATATGGATTACAATGGGGAGTCTATGTCATAAACTACTCATTCAGACCAACAGTGAATAACGCACTTTTGGAGTAATTAGAAGTCTTTTTCATATGAACCCTCTGTCACAGCCTCACTGAATATTGCACATTTGTGATATAGCCTGGAGTCTATTTGTTATGCCCACTCATTCAGAAAATCACTGCATAATGCACACCTGCGAAATAATCAGAAGTCTCTTTTCAATGACCACTCATTGACAGCCTCACTAAATGTACACAACAGGGGAAATAGTCATGATTTACTGTTATCCCCTCATTTAGAGTCTCCCTAAATAATGCACACCTGTGGAAGAGTCAGGAGACCTTCCTATGTGCCGCTTATTCGGAGTGTAAATTGAGTAATTTGGTGTAGTCAGGAGTCTATTTCGTGTTTACACATATTCAGAGCCTCAGTGAATAAGACAGAACTTTGCCATAGTAAGAAATCTCATTAATATGGACACACGTTCTTAGCCTCAAAGAAAAATACACACCTGGAAAATTATTTGCAGTCTATTTTCAAAGGAAATTCATTCAGAACCTCAGTGAATAATGCACACATGTGAAGTAGCCAGGAGTTTATTATATTTGGACACTCATTCATAGCCTCAGTGGATAACATGCACGTGTGGACTAGTCAGAATTTCATTTCATAAGGCCACTCATTCATAACCTAAGTGAATAATGCAAAAATGTAGAGTGCTCAGCAGTCTATTTCATATAGTCGCAAATTCAGAGATTCACTGAATAATATGATAATTTAACATAGAGAGCATTGTGTTTCATATGGTCACACAAGAAGAGCCTCACTAAGAAATACACACCTGGGAAGTGTTAGGAGTCTAATTAATATAAGCTCTCATTTCCAGTCTCAGGGAATAATGCACACGTGTGAAATAGACACTATTCTTTTGTATATAACCACAAAATCAAAGCTTGAGTGAGTAATACAGAACTTTTGAAGAGTCACTAGTCTATTCCATGTGCCCAATTATTCAGAGTCAAAGTCAATTATACACACCTGCCTACTACGGAGGAAACAATTTCATAAGGCCAAAGTTTCAGAACCTCAGGGAATATTACATACCTGGAAAATACTCAGGATGATATTTCTTATGGCATCATTTTCAGAGCTTCACTGAATAAGGAACACCTGTATTATAGTCAGAATTCTATTTCGTATTGCAGCATCTTCAGAGCCTAAATGAATAACATACACCTTGGGGAAAGTAAGGATTCTATTTCGTATAGCCACTCATTTAGATCCGAATGTAAAAATGCATGCCTGAGGAGTATTCCGGAGTCTCTATTTTATGGTCACTCATTTACGGACTCAGAGAATAATACTGAACTATGAAAATTCAGTAGTGTATTTCACATGGCCACTTATTCAGGTGCTCAGTGAAGAATCATATATATCTGTAAAATACTCAGAATAATATTATATATAGCCACTGATTCAGAGACTCACTGAATAATGCACACAGGGAATAGTTTGGAGAATATTGGATATGACCTTTCAACCAGCAACTCAGTGGAAATTACACAGCTGAGAAATAGTCAAGGGGATAGAGTCAGGAGTCTATCTATGTGGTCACTCGCTCAGAATCTCACTGAAGAAAACACACCTTGGGAATAGTCAGAGTCCATGTCACATGGCAACTCGATCAGAACATTACTGAATAATGCACAATGGGCAATAGTAAGGAGTCAATTTTATATGGCGTCTCATTCAGAGCCTCATTGCATAATAGACTGCTGTGGACTCGTCAGAACCCTCTTTAAGGTAGGCCAAAATTCAGCAGCACAATGAGTGATACACACATGTGTGATAGTCAGGAGTCAATTTGATATGGACACTCATACAGAACGTCATCGAATACAGCACATGTTTGGAATAACCACTACTCTATTCCATATGGTGATTCATTTGGAGAGCCAAAAATTAACGCACACCTCTTGAGAACAATGAGGTCTATTTCATAAGGCCCCTCTTTCAGTGTTTCAGTGAATAATATGTATATCTGATAAGTCACGAATCTCTTACACATGGCCACTCGTTTAGGGCCTCTGTGAATAATACTCCCCTCAGAAATAGTCAAGGGTCTACTTCAAATGGCAATACATTCAGAGTCTCTGTAAGTAATTCACACCTGGGCAATACACAGGAGTCTCTTTTTTATGCCAACTTAGTCAGATCCTCATTCAATAATACACACCTAAGGAAGAGTAAAGAGTCTAATTCATGTAGCCCAACATTTAGAGCCTCACTGTATAATGCACAACAGAGTAATAGTAGAGCATTTTTTTTATATGGCCACCCATTCTCTGCCTACCTAAATGATATACACCTGTGGAATTCTCAGGATTTTATTTTATACTACCACTCATTTAGAATCTTATTGAATAATTCACAATGGAGCAATAGTCAGGAGTCTATTTTATATGGTCTCTCATTTAATGTTTCAGTGAATAATGAACTTCTATGGAGTAATCAGTTCGCATTTTTAGATAGCCATGAATTAATTCCCTTCCTGAATGATACACACCTGGGTGATAGTTAGGAGTCCCTTTCATACAAACTCTAATTCTGGGTATCACTGTGTAAAACACACATGTGGTAGTGTCTGAAGTCTACTTGGTATGGACTCTCACACAGAACCTTTTTGAATAATGCACACATGGGGAATAATGATGAGTTTATTACATATGGCTACTCATTCAGGCACACATTGAATAATGCACATGTGGTGTAATTAGATGTCAATTTCATATGGCTCCTCATTCACAGCCTCACTGAATAATACACACTTTTGATATAATCTGGAGCCTATTTTTTATTTTATTTTATTTTATTTTATTTTATTTTATTTTTATTTTTATTGCATTATAGGTTTTGGGGTACATGTGCAGAACGTGCAAGATAGATGCATAGATACACACATGGCAGTGTGTTTTGCTGCCTTCCTCCTCTTCACCCACACTTGGCATTCATCCCCAGGCTATCCCTCCCCAGCTCCCCCCGCTGTCCCTACCCCATTTCTTCCAATAGACCCCAGTGCATAGTAGACCGCCTCTCTCTGTCCATGTGTTCTCATTTTTCTCACCCAACTATGAGTGAGTATATGCGGTATTTCTTTTTCTGTTCTTGTGTCAGTTTGCTGAGAATGATGGTCTCCAGTTTCATCCATGTCCTTACAAAGGACACAAACTCATCATTTTTGATTGCTGCATAATATTCCATGGTGTATATTTGTTACATTTTTCCAGTCCAGTCTATCATCGTTGGGCATTTGGGTTGGTTCCAGTTCTTTGCTATTGTAAACAGTGCTGCAATGAACATTCGTGTGCATGTGTCCTTATAGTAGAACAATTTATAGTTCTTTGGATATATACCCAGTAATGGAATTGCTGGTTCAAATGGAACTTCTATTTCTAGTTCCCTGAGGAATCACCACACTGTCTTCCACAATGGTTAAACTAATTTACACTCCTATTTTATACTACCACTAATTTAAAATCTTATTGAATAATTCACAATGAAGCAATAGTCAGAAGTCTATTTTTATTGGGTCTCTCATTAAATGTTTCAGTGAATAATGAACTTCTATGGAGTAATCAGGTCGCATTTTTAGATAGCAGCAAATTAAGAGCCTTCCTGAATGATACACATCTGGGTGATAGAGAGGAGTCTCTTTCATACGAACTCTTATACTGGATATCAAGGTGTAATACACACTTTTCAAAGTGTCGGGAGTCTAGTTCTTATGGACACTCATACAGAACCTTTTTGAATAATGCAAACAAAAGGAATAATTATGAGTTTATTTCATGCAGCTACTCATTCAAACACACACTGTATAACGCACATGTGGAGTTAATAGAAGTCAATTTCATATGACTCCTCTTTCACAGCCTCACTGAATATTACACACTTTTGATATAATCTGGAGCCTATTATTTATGGCCACTCATTCAGAGAATCACTGAATAATGCACACCTGAGAAAGACTCAGAAGTCTCTTTCCTATAGCCACTCATTGAGAGCCTCACTAAATGTACACATCTGGGGAAATAGTCAGGATTTACTGTTATCTCCTCATTTAGAGTCTAACTAAATAATGCACACCTGTGGAAGAGTCAGCAGTCTTTTCTATGTGGCCACTCATTCAAAGTGTAAAATGAGTTATTTGATGTAGTCAGGAGTCTATTTCATGTTTACACATATTCAGAGACTAAGTGAATAAGAGAGAACTGTGCCATAGTAAGAAATCTCATTAATATGGCCACACCTTCATGGCCTGACTGAAAAATACACACCTGGAAAATGATTTGGAGTTTATTTTCAATGGAAATTCATTCAGAGCCTTGGTGAATAATGCACAACTGTGGAGTAGCCAGGAGTTTATTTTATTTGGACACTCATTCATAGCCTCAGTGCATAATATGCACGTGTGGACTAGTAAGGATTCCATTTTATATGTCCACTGACTTATAACCTCAGTGAATAATGCAAAAATGTAGAGTGTAAGGACTCGCAAAATGGCATCATAAAAGTGACTCAGGATTGCAGGCCTCAGTGAAGGCGCAGAGGGTGAGTCCTAGCCGCATTCTTGAATGAACCTTTTTTGCACACAGAGCATTAAAAGTCCCAGGTGTGGGAGAGACACGGGAAGCTAGTACAGCCGGCTAGGGAAGCCTGCACACGCAGCTGCTTTGGCCAGTGCCGCAGCGGTACCCAGCATGGAATTAACTGGTCTGGGTGCCCTGTTAAACCAGCAATCTGAGATTTGGAAGGGCAGATTGGCATGTCCATCTGATTGAATGGGACTAGGACAATGAGCCAGACCAGGAGATTTCTGGGAAGCGTAATCTGAGCCGGTGCAGTGGGCAGCAGCACAGGAGATCACAGAGATCCCAGTGCCCTATCGGCAGGAAACTGGGGCACCAGTGAGAGAGTCTACCTTCCAGCTTGGGGAGAGGAAGAGAGTGAGAGAGAGGACGGACTCTGAGGCAGAGAGCTGGGTGATCAAGCTTGGCGGGTCCCACCCTCACGTGGAAAAGCAGGGCATCGATTGGAGACACTTGGGGCTGAGAGTTTTGCTGCCACCATCTAGGACAGTGTAGCCCAGCAGGGGAGGGGCGTCCACCACTACTGACGCAATCCATCTCTACTGAAGTGCCATCCAGGGCTGATGCAGCCTGTTGTTGCTGAATCAACCTGCCATAACAGAGAAACATCACCAGGAGTGGGGAGCGCTCCACAGAAGAATGGAGCCCAGCAGCAACAGGGCAGAACCGTGCTACCAGGGCAGAACCCTGGCAGGCAAATAGTGAAAAGACTGCATCCTAGTGGGGCAGGACAGTGCAACAGATACTCATAAAAAAGCCCCAACTCCCGGAGACAGAGCATCTAAGGGGAAAAAAAAAGTGATGTTTTATGAGTTCTGTTGCAGCAGATATAAACAACCTCCCAAAAACCGTGAATGAAAAACGGAGCTCACAGCTCAGCACTGGAGCTCCTATAAAGCACAGACCATCTCCTCAAGCAGCTCCCTGACCCCTGTATATTCAAATAGTCGTCACCCCAAAAAAGGACTAATCAGACTGACATTTAGTGGGCATCATTCTGGAACAAAGACAGCAGAAGAAGAATCTGGTATCATCCCTCACTGGTCCGCAGCTGCTACAGGTATACCACAGACAAGGAGGGCATGGAGTTTACCTCAGCACTCATACAGCAGAGGGGCTAGACCATTAGAAGGAAAAGTAAGTAACAGAAATACTTCAACATTAACAATCTCAGTGTCCACACAGACACCCAATTAAAAAATCAGCAACTACTAAGATGACAAGAGGATAAATCCATAAAGATGGAAAGAAACCAGAGTAAAAAGGAGAAAAAAACCAGAAACCAAAACACTTCACCTCCTAAAAAGGACCAAAACACCTCATCAGCAAGAGAACAAAGCTGGATGGAGAATGAGTGTGATGAAATGATGGAATCAGACTTCAGAAAGTGGATAATGAGAATCTTCAGTGAGCTAAAAGAACATGTTCTAAATCAGTGCAAAGAAACTAAGAACCTTGAAAAAAGATTTGAAAAAAGATTCGAGGAATTGATAACAAGAATGGACAACTTAGAGAGGAATATGAATGAATTGAAGGAGCTGAAAAACACAACACGAGAACTCTGTGAAGCATGCACAAGTTTCAACAGCCGAATTGACCAAGCAGAAGAAAGAATATCAGAAGTTGAAGATCAACTCAATGAAATAAAACAAGAAACCAAGATTAAAGAAAAAAGCACAAAAAGGAATGAACAAAATCACCAAGAACTATGAAACTATGTGAAGAGACCCAACCTACGTTTGATAGGTGTACCAGAATCTGATGAAGAGAATGAATCCAAGGTGGAAAACACTCTTCAGAATATTATCCAGGAAAATTTCCCCAACCTAGCAAGACAGGTCAATACTCAACTCCAGGAAATACAGAGAACACCACAAAGATACTTCACAAGTAGAGCAACCCCAAGGCACATAATCATCAGATTCACCAGGGTTGAAATGAGGGAGAAAATACGAAGGGCAGCCAGAGAGAAAGGTCGGGTCACCCACAAAGGGAAGCCCATCAGACTCACAGCAGATCTCTTGGCAGAGACTCTACAAGCCAGAAGAGAGTGGGGCCAATATTCAACATCCTTAAAGAAAAGAAGGTTCAACTCAGAATTTTATATCCAGCCAAACTGAGCTTCATAAGTGAAGGAAAAATAAAATGTTTCATGAACAAGCAAGTACTCAGAGATTTTGTCACCACTAGGCCTGCTTTACAGGAGCTCCTGAAAGAGGCACTACACATAGAAAGAAACAACCAGTACCAGCCATCCTAAAAGCATACCAAATACTAAAGAGCATCAACAAAATGAAGAAACTACATGAAAAAATGGGCAAAACAGCCAGCTATCATCAAAATGGCAGTATCAAATTCACACATAACAATATTAACCCTAAATATAAATGGGCTAAATGCACCAATCAAAAGACACAGACTGGCAAATTGGATAAAAAAACAAAACCCATCGGTGTGCTGTATCCAGGAAACCCACATCACACGCAAGGAGACACAAAGGCTCAAAATAAAGGGATGGAGGAAGATTTACCAAGCAAATGGAGAGCAAAAAAAAGCAGGAGTTGCAATTCTCATCTCTGATAAAATAGACTTTAAACCAACAAAGATCAAAAGGGACAAAGAAGGTAATTACATAATGGGAAAATATCAATACAACAAGAAGAGCTAAAGATTCTAAATATATATGGACCCAATGCAGGAGCACCCAGATATATAAGACAAGTTCTTAATGACTTACAAAGAAACTTAGACTCCCACACAATAATAGTGGGAGACCTTAACAATCCACTGTCAATATTAGACAGATCAACCAGACAGAAAATTAACAAGGATATCCAGGACTTGAACTCAGACCTGGAACAAGCAATCCTGATAGACATTTAATATTCTCCACCCCAAATCCACAGATTATACATTCTTCTCAGCACCACATCACACCTACTCCAAAATTGACCACATAATTGGAATTAAATCACTCCTCATCAAATGCAAAACAACTGAAATCATAACAAACAGTCTCTCAAAAAATAGTGCAATCAAGTTGATACTCAGAAATCAGAAAATAACTCAGAACTGCACAGCTTCATCAAAACTGAACAACTGTCTCTTAATTGTTGATTGGATAAACAAAGAAATAAAGGCAGAAATAAAGAAGTTCTTTGAAATCAACGAGAATGAAGGCACAATGTACAGAATCTCTGGGACACATTTAAAGCAGTCTGTAGAGAAAAATATATAGCAATAAGTGCCCACACGAGAAGAGTGGAGAGATCCAAAATTGACACTCTATCATCAAAATTAAAAGAGCTAGAGGAGGAAGATCAAAAAAGCTCAAAACCTAGACGAAGACAAGAAATAACTAAGATCAGAGTAGAACTGAAGGAGATAAAGACAAGAGAAACCCTTCAAAACATCAATAAATCCAAGAGCGAGTTTTTCGAAACGATCAACAAAATAGACAGACCACTATCCAGACTGATAAAAATGAAAAGAGAGAACAACCAAATAGATGCAATAAAAAACGATAATGGGGAAATCACCACAGATTCCACAGTAATTCAAACCATCCTCAGAGAATACTACAAACAACTCTATTCACATAAACTAGTAAACCAGGAAGAAACGGATAAATTCCTGGACACCTGTGTCCTCCCAAGCCTAAATCAGAAGTAAGCTGAAACTATGAATAGACCAATAACAAGGTCTGAAGTTGAGGCAGCAATTAAGAGCCTACCACACAAAAAAGCCCAGGTTTAGATGGGTTCACAGCTGAATTCAACCAGACACACAAACAGGATATGATACCATTCCTTCTGAAACTATTCCAAATAATTCAAAAAGAGGGAACCCTTCCCAAACCATTTTATGACAACAACATCATCCTGATACCAAAACTTGGCAGAGACTCAACAAGCAAAGACAACTTCAGGCCAATATCCATGATGAACGTAGATGCAAAAA
>PVHO010009971.1:51496-81330 GCA_004024885.1 Saguinus imperator
GGGGATGCAAGGCTGGTTCAACATACGCAAGTCTATACATGTAATTCACCACATAAACAGAAGCAAAAACAAAAACCACATGATTATCTCAATTGACGCAGAGAAGGCATTTGACAAAATTCAACAGCCCTTTATGCTAAAAACCCTCAATAAACTTGGTATTGATGGAACATATCTCAAAGTAATAAAAGCTATTTACAACAAACCAACAGCCAACATCATACTTAATGGGAAAAAACTGGAAGCATTCCCTTTGAAATCTGGCACTAGACAAGGATGCCCTCTCTCACCACTTCTATTCCACATAGTACTGGAAGTTCTAGCCAGAACAACCAGGCAAGAAACAGAAATAAAGGGTATTCAAATAGGAAAGGTGGAAGCCAATTTGTCTCTATTTGCAGACGACATGATATTATACCTAGAAGACCCCATCACCTCAGCCCAAAAGCTGGTGAAACTGATAAGCAACTTCAGCAAAGTCTCAGGATATAAAATCAATGTGCAAAAATCACAAGCATTCCTATACACAAATAACAGACTTAAAGGAAACCAAATCAAGAACAAACTGCCATTCACAATTGCTACAAAAAAAATAAAAAACCTAGGAATACAACTCACAAGAAACGTAAGGGACCTCTTTAAGGAAAACTACAAACCACTGCTCAACGAAATAAGAGAGGACACAAACAGATGGAGAAACATTCCACGTTCGTCGTTAGGAAGAATCAATATCGTGAAAATGGCTATACTGCCCAAAGTAATTTACACAATCAATGGTATCCCCATCAAACTACCATTGAATTTCTTCACAGAACTGGAAAAATCCACCATGAGTTTTATATGGAACCAAAAAAGAGCCCGCATAGCCAAGTCAATTCTAAGCAAAAAGAACACAGCAGGAGGCATCACACTACCAGACTTCAAGCTATACTACAAGGCTACAGTAATCAAAACAGCATGGTACTGGTACCAAAACAGAGATATAGACTAATGGAACAGAACAGAAGCATAGAAAACAACACAACCTATGTACAACCATATTATCTTTGAAAAACCGGACAAAAACAAACAATGGGGAAAAGATTTCCTATATAATAAATGGTGTTGGGAAAACTGGATAGCCATGTGCAGAAAGCATAAACTGGACCACTTCCTGACACCTTACACTTAAATTAACTGCAGATGGATTAAAGACTAACATAAGACCTGACACCATAAAAACCCTTGAAGAAAATCTAGGCAAAACCATTCAGGACATAGGAGTAGGCAAGGACTTCATGCACAAAACACCAAAAGCATTGGCAACAAAAGCCAAAATAGAGAAATGGGACCTAATTAAACTCCATAGCTTCTGCATGGCAATAGAAACAGTCACTAGAGTGAATCGGCAACCATAAGAATGGAAAAAAGTCTTTGCAGTTTACACATCTGACAAAGGGCTGATATCCAGAATTTACAAAGAACTCAAACAGATTTACAGGAAAAAAAAACAAACAAGCCCATTTAAAAATGGGTAAAGGATATGAACAGACACTTTACAAAAGAAGACATACATGAGGCCAACAAACATATGAAAAAATGCTCATCATCACTGGTCTTAGAGAGATGCAAATCAAAACCACATTGAGATACCATCTCACGCCAGTTAGAATGGGGATCATTAAAAAATCTGGAGACATCAGATGCTGGAGAGAGTGTGGAGAAAGAGGAACACTCTTACACTGTTGGTGGGAGTGTAAATTAGTTCAACCATTGAGGAAGACATTGTGGTGATTCCTCAGGGACCTAGAAATAGAAATTCCATTTGACCCAGCAATGCCATTACTGGGTATATAACCAAAGAACTATAAATTGTTCTACTATAAGGACACATGCACACGAATGTTCATTGAAGCACTATTTTCAATAGCAAAGAACTGGAACCAACCCAAATGCCCAACGATGATAGACTGGACTGGGAAAATGTGACAAATATACACCGTGGAATATTATGCAGCAATGAAAAATGATGAGTTTGTGTCCTTTGTAAGGACATGTATGAATCTGGAGAACATCATTCTCAGCAAACTGACACAAGAACATAAAAAGAAATACCGCATATACTCACTCCTAGGTGGGTGAGAAAAATGAGAACACATGGACACAGAGAGGGAATCTACTACACACTGTGTTGTATTGGGGGGAATGAGGGAGGGACAGCGGTGGGGGCAGTGGAGGGATAGCCTGGGGATAAATGCCAAGTGTGGGTGAAGGGGAGGAAGGCTGAAAAACACACTGCCATTTGTGTACCTATGCAACTATCTTGCACGTTCTGCACATGTACCCCAAAACCTATAATGCAATAAAAATTAATATATATATATATATATAATGTAGCGTGCTTGGCAGTCTATTTCATATAGCCACTAATTCAGAGATTCAGTGAATAATACAAAAATATATTTATTATTATTATTATTATTATTGATTTTTTATTGCATTTTAGGTTTTGCGGTACATGTGCAGAACGTGCAAGGTAGTTGCATAGGTACACATATGGCCGTGTTGTTTGCTGCCTTTCCCCCCTTCACCCACACTTGATATTTATCCACAGGCTATCCCTCTCCAGCCCCCTCCTGCTGTTCATCCCCCATTCCCTTCAGTAGTCCCCAGTGTGTAGTAGACTCCCTTTGTGTGTCCATGTGTTCTCATTTTTCTCACCCGCCTATGAGTGAGAATATGCGGTATTTCGTTTTCTGTTCTTATGTCCGTCTGCTGAGAATGATGTTCTCCAGATTCATCTATGTCCTTACAAAGGACACAAACTCATCATTTTTGATTGCTGCACAATATTCTATGGTGTATATGTGCCACATTTTCCCAGTCCAGTGTATCATCGATGGGTATTTGGGTTGGATCCAGGACTTTGCTATTGTAAACAGTGCTGCAATGAACATTCGTGTGCATGTGTCCTTAGAGTAGAACGATTTTTAGTCCTTTGGATATATACGCAGTAATGGGATTGCTTGGACAAATGGGATTTCTATTTGTAGGTCCTTTAGGAATCGCCACACTGTCTTCCACAATGGTTGAACTAATTTAAGATAGAGAGCATTGTGTTTCATATGGTAACACAAGAAGAGCCTCACTAAGAAATACACACCTGGTGAAGTGTTAGGAGTCTAATTTATATATCCTCTCATTTGCAGTCTCAGGGAATAATGCACACGTGTGGAATAGACACTATTCTTTTTATGTGGCCACAAAATTAAAGCCCAAGTGAGTAATACAGAACTTTTGAAGAGTCATTAGTCTATATCATGTGCCTAAATATTCAGAGTCAGAGTCAATTATACACACCTGTGACCTAGTGAGGAAAAAATTTCATATGGCCAAAGTTTCAGAGCCTCAGTGAATAATACATACCTGAAAAATACTCAGGACTATATTTCCTATGGCATCGATTTCAGAGTTTCATTGAATAAGGAACACCTGTATTATAGTCAGAATTCTATTTCATATAACAACATCTTCAGAGCCTAACTGAATAACAAACACCTTGGGAAAAGTCAGGATTCTATTTTGTATAGCCACTCATTTAGAGCTGAATGTAAAAACGCACCTCTGAGGAATATTCTGGAGTCTCTATTTTATTGCCACTCATTCATAGCCTCAGAGAATAATACAGACCTATGGAAAATCAAAAGTGTATTTCACATCCGCTTATTCAGATCCTCAGTGAAGAATCATATGTATCTGGAAAATACTCAGGGTTCTATTATATATAGCCACTGAATCAGAGACTCATTGAATAATGCACACTTGGGGTATAGTTTGGAGAATATTTGATATGACCTTTCAATCAGCAACTCAGTGGAAATTACACAGCTGTGAAGTAGTCAAGAGGATAGGGTCAGGAGTCTATTTTATGTGGTCAGTCGCTCAGAATCTCAATGAAGAATACATACCTTGGGAACAAGTCAGAGTCCACCTCACATTGCCACTCAATCACAACATTGCTGAATAATGCACAATGGGGCAATAGTAAGGATTCAATTTTATATGTCCTCTTATCCAGAGCTTCAATGCATAATCTACAGCTGTGGAGTAGTCAGGACCCTATTTAAGGTAGCCCAAAATTAAGGAGCTCCTTGAATGATACACACATGTGTGATAGTCAGGAGTCTATTTGATATTGACACTCATACAGAACCTCATCGAATAAGGTACATGTGGGGAATAATCACTAGTATGGTGATTCCTTTGGAGAGCCAAAAATGAATCGCATCTATGTTGCACAGTGAGGTCTATTTCATAAGGCCACTCTTTCAGTGTTTTAGTGAGAAATATGTACATCTGATAAGTCAGGAATGTCTTACACATGGACACTTATTCAGGGCCTCTGTGAATAATACTCCCCTAAGAAATAGTCAAGGGTCTACTTCAAATGGCTACACATTCAGCATCTATGTAAGTAATTCACACCTGGGCAATACACAAGAGTCCCTTTTTTATGCCCACGTAGTCAGAGTCTAATTCAATACTACACACCAGGGGAAGAGTTAAGAGTCTAGTTCATGTAGTCAAAAATTTAGAGCCTCATTATATAATGCACACCACAGTAATATTAGAGCATTTGTTTTTTAATTTTTATTGCATTATAGGTTTGGGGGTACATGTGCAGAACGTGCAAGATAGTTGCATAGGTACACACATGGCAGTGTGCTTTGCTGCTTTCCTCCCCTTCACCCACACTTGGTATTCATCCACAGGCTATCCCCCCAGCCCCCCCTGCTGTCCCTCCCCCATTCCCCCCAACAGTCCCCAGTGTGTAGTAGACCACCTCTCTGTGTCCATGTGTTCTCATTTTTCTCACCCACCTATGAGTGAGTATATGCGGTATTTCTTTTTCTGTTCTTGTGTCAGTTTGCTGAGAATGATGTTCTCCAGATTCATTTATGTCCTTACAAAGGACACAAACTCATCATTTTTGATTGCTGCATAATATTCCATGGTGTATATGTGCCACATTTTCCCAGTGCCTACCTGAATGATACACACCTGTGGAATCCTCAAAATTATATTTTATACTACCACTCATTTAGTATCATTTTGAATAATTCACAATGGAGCAATAGTCAGGAGTCTATTTTATATGGTCTCTCATTTAATGTTTTAGTGAATAATGAACTTCGATGGAGTAATCAGTTTGCATTTTTAGATAGCCACCAATTAAGTGCCTTCCTGAATCATACACACCTGGGTGATAGTCAGGAGTCTCTTTCATACGAACTCTAATTCTGGGTATTTCTGTGTAATACACACCTGTGTTAGTGTCAGGAGTCTACTTGGTATGGAGACTCATACAGAACCTTTTTGAATAATGCACACATGGGGAATAATGACGAGTTTATTTCATATGGCTACTCATTCAGAAACACAGTGAATAAGGTACATGTGGAGTAATTAGAAGTCAATTTCATATGGCTCCTCTTTCAAAGCCTCACTGAATATTACACACTTTTGATATAATCTGGATCCTATTATTTATGGCCACTCATTCAGAGAGTCACTGAATAATGCACACCTGAGGAAGAGTCAGAAGTCTCTTTCCTATAGCCACTCATTGACAGCCTCACTAAATGCACATATCTGGGGAAATAAATTTGATTTACTTTTATCCCCTCATTTAGAGTCTCATTAAATAATGCACTCCTGTGAAATAGTCAAGAGAATTTTACAAGTGGCCTCGCATTCGGAGTGTCACTGAATAACGTGGTGCAGTCAGGTGTCTACTAATGTAGACACCTATTGAGAGATTCAGTGAATGAGAGAGATACCCCTGATATAGTAAGGAATCTAATTAACATGGCCACATCTTCTAAGGCTCACTAAATAATACCCAACTGGAGAATAATTTGGAGTCTATTTTCGACGGACATTCATTCAGAGCCTCGATGAATAATGCACACCTGTGGAGAAGCCAGGAGTATATTTCATTTAGACACTCATTCATAGCCTCAGAGGATAATATGTACGTGTGGACTAGTCAGAATTCCATTTCATATGGCCACTGACTTGTAACCTCAGTGAATGATGCACAAATGTGAAGTACTCAGCAGTCTATTTTATATAACCACCCATTCTGAGATTGACTGAATAATAAAAATATTTAAGATGGACAGCATACTGTTTCATATGGTCACACAAGAAGAGCCTCACTGAGTAATACACACCTGGGGAAGTGTTAGGAATCTACTTCATATAACCTGTCATTTACAGCCTCGGGGAATAATGCACACGTGATGAATAGACACTAGTCTATTTTATATGGCCACAAAATCAAAGCCTGAGTGAGTAATAGACAACTTTAGAGTAGTCACTAGTCTATTCCATATGCCCAAATATTGAGAGTCAGAGTCAATAATACACACCTGTGGACTAGTCAGTAAACAATTTCATATGGCCAAAGTTTCAGAGCCTCAGCGAATAATACGTATCTGGGGAAAGCTCAGGACGCTCTTACATATGACACCTATTTCAGGTTTACATTAAATCAAAAACATCTGTATTGCAGTCATAATTTTATTTTGTGTAGCCACATATTAAGAGCCAAACTGCATAACACCCACCTAAAGAATAGTAAGGATTCTATTTCGTATAGCCACTTATTTAGAGCCGAATGCAAAAAAACATGCCTGAGGAGTATTCGGGAGTCACTATTTTATGGACAATCATTCAGAGCCTCAAGAAATAATACAGACCTATGGAAAATTCATGAGTGTATTTCATGAATTTATTCAGAAACTCAGTGAAGAATCATACATATCTAGAAAATACTCAGGATTCTATTATATATAGCCACCGATTCAGAGAGTGACTGAATAATGCACACCTGGGGAATAGTCTGCAGACTATTTGATATGATCGTTGATCCAGAGACACAGTGAAGAATGCACAGCAGAGAAATAGTCAAGGGCATACAGTCAGAAGTCTATTTTATGTCTTCACTCATTTAGAAACTCACTGAAAAATACGCACCTTGGAAATAGTCAGAGTACGGGTCATAAGGCCACTCAATCAGAGCATTACCGAATAATGCACAATGGCGCAAGAGTAAAGATTCTATTTTATGTAGCCCCTCATTCAGAGCTTCAGTGTCTAATAATCAGCGGTTGAGTAGTCAGGCCCCTATTTAAGGTAGCCCCAAATTAAGCAGCTTCGTAAGTGATACGCACATGTGTGATAGTCAGGAGACTATTTGATATGGACACTCATACAGAACGTTTTCAAATACTGCACTTGTGGAAAATAATCACTAGTGTATTTCATATGGTGATTCGTTTGGAGAGTCAAAAAATAACACACACCGATGTAGTAAATTGTGGTCTATTTCATAAAACCATGCTTTCAGTGTTTCTGTGAATAATATGTATATCTGATAAGTCAGGAATCTCTTTCACATGGCCACTCTTTCAAGGCCTCTGTGAATAATACTCCCCTCTGTAATAGTCAAGGCTGTAATTCAAATGGCTACACATTCAGAGTCTCTTTAGGTAATGCACACCTGGGCAATACACGTGAGTCTTTTTTAATGCCCACTTAGTCAGAGTCTCATTCAATTATACACACCGGGGTAAGAGTTAAGGGTCTACAACATGTAGGCACTCATTTAGGGCCTCAGTGAATAATGCACACAAGGGTAATAGTCGTCCATTTTTATATGACCACTTTTTCTGTGCCTACCAGTATGATACACACCTGGGGAATCCTCAGGATTCTATTTCATACAACCACTGATTAAGATATTTATTGAATAATTCACAATGAAGCAATAGTCAGGCGTCTATTTTATATGGCCTATCATTCAAAGTTGCAGTGAATAATGAACCTCTATGGAGTAATCGGAGCACTGTATAAGATAGCCACAAATTAAGTGCCTTCCTGAATGATACACACCTGTGTGATAGTCAGGGGTCTGTTTCATATGAACTCTAATTCTGGGTATCACTGTGTAATACACATTTGGGGGGAGTTTCAGGAGTCTATTTAGTATAAACACTCATACAGAATCAGTTTAAATAATGCACACATGGAGAATAATGGGGATTCTATGTCATAAAGCTACTCTTTCAGACAAACAGTGAATAACGCACTTGTGGAGTAATTAGAAGTCGTTTTCATATGAAACCTCTGTCACAGCTTCACGGAATATTGCACACTTGTGATATAGTCTGGAGTCTATTTGTTATGGCCACTCATTCAGAAAATCACTGAATAATGCACACCTGCGGAATAGTCAGAAGTCTCTTTTCTATGACCACTCATTGAGAGCCTCAGTAAATGTACACACCTGGGGAAATAGTCAGGATTTACTGTTATTCCCTCATTTAGAGTCTCACTAAATAATGCACACCTGTGGAAGAGTCAGGAGACTTTCCTATGTGGCCGCTCATTTGGAGTGTAAACTGAGTAATTTGGTGTAGTCAGGAGTCTATTTCATTTTTACACATATTCCGAGCCTCAGTGAATAAGACAGAACTTTGCTATAGTAAGGAATCTCAATAATATGGCCACACCTTCATAGTCTCACTGAAGAATACACAACTAGAAAATGATTTGGACTCTATTTTTGATGAAAATTCATTCAGAACCTCGGTGAATCATGCACACCTGTGGAGTAGCCAGGAGATTATTTTATTTGAACACTAATTCATAGCATCAGTGGATATTATGCACGTGTGGACTAGTCAGGATTCTGTTTCATATGGCCAGTGACTCATAACCTCAGTGAATAATGCAAAAATGTAGAGTGCTCAACAGTCTATTTCATATAGCCACTAATTCAGAGATTCACTGAATAATACAAAAATTTAAGATAGAAAGCATTGTGTTTTATATGGTCACACAAGAAAAGCCTCACTAAGAAATAAACAACTGGGAAAGTGTTAGGAGTTTAATTTATAAAACCTCTCATTTCCAGACAAAAGGAATAATGCTCACGTGTGGAATGGACACTTTACTTTTTTACATGGCCACAAAATCAAAGCCCAAATGAGTAATACAGAACTTTTGAAGGGTCACTAGTCTATTCCATGTGCCCAAATATTCAGAGTCTGGGAGTCAATTATACACACCTGTGGACAAGTGAGAAAAAAAATTTTATATAGCCAAAGATTCAGAGCCTCAGTGAATAATATATATCTGGAAAAATATTCAGGACTATATTTCCTATGGCATCGATTTCAGAGCTTCATTGAATAAGGAACACCTGTATTATAGTCAGAATTCTATTTCATATAGCAACATCTTCAGAGCCTAAGTGAATAACATACACCTTGGGAAAAGTCAAAATTCTATTTTGTTTAGCCTCTCATTAAGAGCCAAATGTAAAAACGCATGCCTGAGGAGTATTGAGGTGTCTCTATTTTATGGCCACTCATTCAGAGCCTCAGAGAATAATACAGACCTATGAAAAAGTCAGGAGTGTATTTCACATGGCCACTTATTCAGATCCTCAGTGAAGAATCATATGTATCTGGAAAATACTGAGGATTCTATTACATATAGCCACTGATTCAGAGACTCACTGAATAATGCACACTTGGAGATTAGTTTGGAGAATACTTGATATGATCTTTCAACCAGCAACTCAGTGGAAATTACACAGCTGAGAAATAGCCAAGAGAATAGAGTCGGGAGACTATTTTATGTGGTCACTCGCTTAGAATCTCACTGAGAAATACACACCATGGGTCAATAGTAAGGAGACAATTTTATATGGCCTCTCATTCAGAGCTTCAGTGCATAACCTACACCTGTGGAGGAGTCAGGACCCAATTTAAGTTAGCCCAAAATTAAGCAGCTCCATGAGTGATACAAGTGTGATAGCCAGGAGACTATTTAATATGGACACACATACAGAACCTCATTGAATACTGCACATGTGGAAAACATTCACTAGTCTATTCCATATGTTGATTTGTTTGAAGAGCCAAAAATTAATGCACATCTGTGGAGAACAATGAGGTCTATTTCATAAGGCCATTCTTCTAGTGTTTCAGTGAACAATATGTATATCAGATAAGTCAGGAATGTCTTACACATAGCCACTTGTTTGGGGCCTCTGTGAATAATACTCCCCTCAGAAATAGTCAAGGGTATACTTCAAATGGCTACACATTCAGTGTCTCTGTAAGTAATTCACACCTGGGCAATACACAAGAGTCTCTTTTTTATGCACACTTAGGCAGAATCTCATTCAATAATACACACCTGGGGAAGAGTTAAGAGTCTACTTCACGTAGCCCAAAATTTAGAGCCTCACTATATAATGCACACCAGAGTAATAGTAGAGCATTTTTTTAATATGGCCACACATTCTGTGCCTACCAGAATAATGCACACCTGTGGAATCCTCAGGATTCTATTTTATACTAACACTCATTAAGAATCTTACTGAATAAATCACAGTGGAGCAATAGTCAGGAGTCTGTTTTATAGGGTCTCTCATTTAATGTTTCAGTGAATAATGAACTTCTATGGAGTAATCAGGTCGCATTTTCCAATACCAACAAATTAAGTGCCTTTCTGAATGATACACACCTGGGTGATAGTCAGGATTGTCTTTCATACAAACTCAAATTCTGGGTATTTCTGTGTAATACACACCTGTGGTAGTGTCAGGAGTCTACTTGGTACGGACACTCATACAAAACCTTTTTGAATAATGCACACATGGGGAATAATGACGAGTTTATTTCATAGGGCTATTCATTCAGACACACAGTGAATAACGCACATGTGGAGTAATTAGAAGTCAATTTCATATGGCTCCTTTTTCACAGCCTCACTGAATATTACACAATTTTGATATAATCTGGAACCTATTGTTTATGGCCACTCTTTTAGAGAATCACTGAATAATGCACACCTGAGGAAGAGTCAGAAGTCTCTTTCTTATAGCCATTCATTTAGAGCCTCACTAAATGTACACATCTGGGGAAATAATCAGGATTTACTTTTATCCCCTCATTCAATGTCTCACTAAATAATGCACACCTGTGAAATAGGATAATTTTACAAGTGGCCTCTCATTCAGAGTGTCACTGAATAACGTGCTGCAGTCAAAAGTCTATTTAATGTAGACACATTTTGAGAGACTCAGTGAATGAGAGAAACCCCTGATATAGTAAGAAATATAATTACCATGGCAACATCTTCTAAGCCTCACTGAATAATACCCATCTGGAGAATAATTTGGAGTCTATATTCGATGGACATTCATTCAGAGCCTCGATGAATAATGCACACCTATAGAGTAGCCAGGAGTATATTTCATTTAGACACTCATTCATAGCCTCAGTGGATAATGGAAACATGTGGATTCATCAGGATTCCATCTCATAAGGCCCTTGATTTATAAACTCAGTGAATAATGCACAAATGTGAAGTACTCAGCAGTCTATTCCATATAGCCAGTCATTCCGAGATTCACTGAATAATACAAATATTTAAGATGGACAGCATCCTGTTTCATATGGTCACACAAGATGAGCCTCACTGAGTAATGCACACCTGGGGTAGTTTAAGTAATCTACTTAATATAAACTCTCATTTACAGTTTCATGGAATAATGCACACGTGACAAATAGACACTAGTCTATTTTATATGACCACAAAATCAAAGCCTGAGTGAGTAATAGACAACTTTGGAGTAGTCACGAGTCTATTCCATATGCCGAATTATTCAGAGTCAGAGTCAATAATACACACCTGTGGACTAGTCAGTAAACAATTTCATATGGCCAAAGTTTCAGAGCCACAGCGAATAATACATATCTGGGGAATACTCAGGACGCTATTACATATGGCACATATTTCAGAGCTACATTGAATAAAAATCACCTGTATTGTAGTCATAATTCTATTTTGTGTAGCCACATGTTCAGAGCCAAACTGCATTACACAAACCTAAAGAAAAGTCAAGATTCTATTTCATATAGCCACTCATTTAGAGCTGAATGTAAAAACAGATGCCTGAGGAGTATTCCGGAGTCTCTATTTTATGGCCAATCATTCAGAGCCTCAAGGAATAATACAGACCTATGGAAAATTTAGGAATGTATTTCACATGGCCACTTATTCAGAACCTCAGTGAAGAATTATATATATCTGGAAAATACTCAGGATTCTACTATATATAGCCACTGATGTAGAGAGTCACTGAATAATGCAGACCTGGGGAATAGTCTGCAGATTATTTGATATGACCGTTAACCCAGCGACACAGTGAAAAATTCACAGCAGAGAAATAATCAAGAGCATACAGTCAGGAGTCTATTTTATGTGGTCACTCGATTATAAACTCACTGAAAAGTACACACCTTGGGAATAGTCAGAATCCGGGTCATAAGACCACTCAATCAGAGCATTACCGAATAATGCACAACGGGGAAATAGTATAGATTCTATGTCATATAGTCTCTCATTCAGAGCTTCTGTGCATAATAAACAGCTGTGGAGTAGTCAGCATCCAATTTAAGGTAGCCCCAAATTAAGCAGCTTCGTAAATGATACACACATGTGTGATAGGAGAATCTTTGATATGGACACTCATACAGAACCTCTTCGAATACTGCACATGTGGGCAATAATCACTAGTGTATTTCAGATAATGATTCATTTTGAGAGTGAAAAACTAACGCACACGGTTGGAGTAAAATGGGGTCAATTTCATTATATCATGCTTTCAGTGTTTCTGTGAATAATATGTATATCTGATAAGTCAGGAATCTCTTTCACATGGCCACTCATTCAGGGCCTCTGTGACTAAAACTCTCCTCAAAAATAGTCAAGTGTGTACTTCAAATGGCTATACATTCAGAGTCTCTGTAAGTATTACACACCTGGGCTATATATGAGAGTCTTTTTTTATTCCCAATTAGTCAGAGTCTAATTCCATTATACACACCGGGGGAAGAGTTAAGGATCTACCTCATGTAGCCAGTCATTTAGGGCATCAGTGAATAAGGCACACAAGTGTAATAGTCGACCATTTTTATATGGCCACTCATTCTGTGCCACCCAGTATGATACACACCTGAGGAATCCTCAGGAATCTATTTCATACTACCAATGATTAAGAAAATTTTTGAATAAATCACAATGGAGCAATAGTCAGGCAACTATTTTATATGGCCTCTCATTCAGCGTTGCAGTGAATAATGAAATTCAATAGAGTAATCATGGCACTGTGTAAGATAGCCACAAATTAAGTGCCTTCCTGAATGATACACACCTCGGTGATAGTCAGGAGTCTATTTATATAAACTCTAACTCTGGGTGTCGCTGTGTAGTACATATTTGGGAGGAGTGTCAGGAGTCTATTTGGTATGGACCGTCATACAGAAAAGGTTTGAATAATGCACACATGGAGAATAATGGGGAGTCTATGTCATAAAACTACTCATTCAGAAAAACAATGAATAACTCACATGTGGAGTAATTAGAAGTATTTTTTATATGTACCCTCTGTCATAGCCTCACTGAATATTGCACAGTTGTAATATAGACTTGACTCTATTTGTTATGGCAACTCATTCAGAAAATCACTGAATAATGCACACCTGCAGAATAGTCAGAAGTCTCTTTTCTATGACCACACACTGAGAGCCTCACTAAATGTACACACCTGGGGAAATAGTCAAAATTTACTGTTATCCCTTCACTTAGATTCCCACTAAATAATGTACACCTGTGGAAGAGTCAGAAGGCTTTCCTATGTTTCTCTCATTTGGAGTGTAAACTGAGTAATTTGGTGTAGTCAGGTGTCTATTACATGTATACACATATTCAGAGGCTCAGTGAATAAGAAAGAACTTTGCTATAGTAAGGAATCTTATTAATATGGCCACACCTCAGCGTTACTGAAGAATACACACCTGGAAAATGATTTGGAGTCAATTTTTGATGAAAATTCATTCAGAACCTCGGTGAATAATGCACACCTGTAAAGTAGTCAGAAGTTTATTTTATTTGGAAAATCATTCATAGCCTCATTTGATAATATGCATGTGAGGACTAGTCAGGATTCCATTTCATATGGCCACTGACTTGTAACCTCAGTGAATAATGCAGAAATGTAGAGTGCCCAGCATTGTATCTCATATAGCCACTAATTCAGAGATTCACTGAATAATATGAAAATTAGAGATAGAGATCATTCTGTTTCATATGGTCACACAAGAAGAGCCTCACTAAGAAATACACACCTGGGGAAGTGTTAGGAGTCTAATTTATATATCCTCTCATTTCCAGCCTCAGAGAATAATGCACACGTGTGGAATAGACACTATTCTTTTTTTATATGGCCACAAAGTCAAAGCCCGAGTGAGTAATATAGAACTTTTAGATAGTCACTTGTCTATTCCATGTGCACGAATATTCAGAGTCAGAGTCAATTATACACACCTGTGGACAAGTGAGGAAAAAATTTCATATGGCCAAAGTTTCAGAGCCTCAGTGAATAATACAAACCTTGAAAATACTCAGGATGATATTTCCTATGGCATCGATTTCAGAGCTTCATTGAAATAGGAACACCTGTATTATAGTCAGAATTCTATTTTACATAGCAACATCTTCAGAGCCTAACTAAATAACATACACCTTCAGAAAAGTCAGGATTCTATTTCGTATAGCCACTAATTTAGAGCCGACTGTAAAAACACACGACTGTGGAGTATTCAGAAGTGTCCATTTTATGACCACTCATTCATAGCCTCAGAGAATAATACACAGCTATGGAAAAGTCAGGAGTGTATTTCACATGGCCAGTTATTCATATTCTCAGTAAGGAATCATATATATCTGAAAAATATTAATGATTCTATTATATATAGCCACTAATTCAGAGACTCACTGAATAATGCACACTTGGGGAATAGTTTGGAGAATATTTGATATGACCTTTCAACCAGGGACTCAGTGGAAATTACAGAGCTGAGAAATAGTCAAGAGAATAGAGTCAGGAATCTATTTTATATGGTCACTCGCTCAGAATCTCACTGAAGAATACACACCTTGGGAATAGTCAGAGTCCATGTGACATGGCCACTCAATCACAACTCTACCGAATAATCCACAATGGGACAATATTAAGGAGTCAATTGTATATGACCTCTCATTCATAGCTTCAGTGTGTAATATACTGCTGTGAATTAGGAACCTATTTAAGTTAGCCCAAAATTAAGCAGATCCGTGAATGATACACACATGTGTAATAGTCAGGAGTTTTTTTTGATATGGAGACTCATACACAACCTCATCGAATACTGTACATGCGGGGAATAATCCCTAGTCTATTCCATATGGTGATTCATTTGCAGAGCCAAAAATTAAAGCAAACCTGTGGAAAATAATGAGGTCTATTTCATAAGGCCACTCTTTCAGATTTTCTGTGAACAATATGTATATCTGATAAGTCAGGAATGTATTACACATGGCCACTTGTTCAGGGCCTTTGTGAATAATACTCCCATCAGAAATAGTGAAGCATATACTTCAAATGGCTACACATTCAGTGTCTCTGTAAGAAATTCACACCTGGGCAATTCACAAGAGTTTCTTTTTTATGCCCACTTAGTCAGAGGCTCATTCAACAATACACACCTGGGGAAGAGTTAAGAGTCTACTTCATGTCGCCCAACATTTAGCGCCTCACTATGTAATGCACACCAGAGTAATAGTAGAGCATTTTTTTATATGGCCAGTCATTCTGTGCCTACCTGAATGATACACACCTGCGGAATACTCAGGATTCTATTTTATGCTACCACTCATTTAAAATCTTATTGAATAATTCACAATGGAGCAATAGTCTGGAGTCTGTTTTATATGGTCTCTCATTTAATGTATCAGTGAATAATAAACTTCTATGGAATAAACTGGTCACATTTTTAGATAGCCACGAATTGAGTACCTTCCTGAATGATACACACCTAGGTGACAGTCAGGATTCTCTTTCATACAAACTCTAATTCTGGGTAACACTGTGTAATACACACCTGTGGTAGTGTCAGGAGTCCACTTGGTATGAAGACTCATAAAAACCTTTTTGAATAATGCACACATGGGGAATAATGACGAGTTTATTTCATGCAGCTACTGATTCAGACACACAGTGTATAACGCACATGTGGAGTAATTAGAAATCAATTTCATATGGATCCTCTTTCACAGCCTCACTGAATATTACACACTTTTGATATAATCTGGAGCCTAAAATTTATGGCCACTCATTCAGAGAATCACTGAATAATGCACACCTGAAAAGGAGTCAGAAGTCTCTTTCCTATAGCCACTAATTCAGAGCCTCACTTAATGTACACATCTGAGGAAATAATCAGGATTTACTTTTATCCCCTCATTCAGAGTCTCACTAAATAATGCACACCAGTGAAATAGTCAGGACAATTTTACAAGTGGTCTCTCTTTCAGAGTGTCACTGAATAACGTGGTGCAGTTAGGAGTCTATTTAATGAAGACACATATTGAGAGACTCAGTGAATGAGAGAGACCCCTGATATAGTAAGGAATCTAGTTAACATGGCCACATCTAAGCCTCACTGAATAACACCCACCTGGAGAATAATTTGGAGTCTATTTTCAATGGACCTTCATTCAGAGCCTCGATGAATAATGCACACCTGTGGAGAAGCCAGGAGTTTATTTCATATACACACTCATTCATAGCCTCAGTGAATAATGGGAACATGTGGATTCATCAGGATTCCATTTCATATGGCCATTGATTTTTAACCTCAGTTAATAATGCACACATGTGAAGTACTCAGCAGTCTATTCCATATAGCCTCACATTCTGAGATTCACTGAATAATACAAATATTTAAGATGGACAGCATCCTGTTTCATATGGTCACACAAGAAGAGCCTCACTGAGTAATACAAACCTGGGGAACTTTTAGGAATCTACTTTATGTAACCTGTCATTTACATGCTCGGGAAATAATGCACATGTGAGGAATAAACACTAGTCTATTTTATGTGGCCACATAATCAAAGCCTGAGTGAGTAATAGACAACTTTGGAGTAGTCACTAGTCTATTCCATATGCCCAAATATTCAGAGTAAGTGTCAATAATACACACCTGTGGACCAGTCAGTAAACAATGTCATGTGGCCATAGTGTCAGAGCCTCAGTGAATAATACATATCTGGGGAATACTCAGGACGCTATGACATATGGCACCTATTTCAGAGCTACACTGAATAAAAGACACCTGTATTGTAGTCATAATTCTATTTTTCCTAGCCACATGTTCAGAGCCAAACTGCATAACACACACCTAAAGAAAACTCAGGATTCTATTTTGTATAGCCACTAATTTAGAGCCGAATGTAAAAACACATGCCGGAGGAGTGTTCCGGAATCTCTATTTTATGGCCAATCATTCAGAGCCTCAAGGAATAATACAGACCTATGAAAAATTCAGGAGTGTATTTCCCATGTCCACTTATTCAGAACCTCAGTGAAGAATCATATATATCTAGAAAATACTCAGGATTCTATTATATATAGCCACTGATTTAGAGACTCAGTGAATAATGCACACCCTGGGAATCTTCTGCAGACAATTTGATATGACCGTTCACCCAGCGACACAGTGAAAAATGCACAGCAAAGAAATAGTCAAGAGCATACAGTCAGGAGTCTATTTTACATGGTCACTCGTTTAGAAACTCACTGAAAAATACACACTTTGGGAATAGTCAGAGTACGGGTCATAAGGCCACTCAATCAGAGCATTACCGAATAATGCACAATGGGGCAACAGTAAAGATTCTATTTCATATAGCCTCTCATTCAGAGATTCAGTGCATAATAAATAGCTGTGGAGTAGTCAGGCCCCTATTTAAGGTAGCCCCAAATTAAGCAGCTTCGTAAATGATACACATATGTGTGATAGTCAGGAGACTATTTGATATGGACACTCATACAGAACATCTTCGAATACTGCATATGTGGGGAAGAATCACTAGTGTATTTCATATGGTGATTCGTTTGGAGAGTCAAAAAATAACGCACATCATTGGAGTAAAATGGGGTCTATTTAATAAAACCATGCTTTCAGTGTTTCTGGGAAAAATATTTATATCTGATAAGTCAGAAATCTCTTTCACATGGCTATTCGTTCAGGGCCTCTCTGAATAATACTCCCCTCAGAAATAGTCAAGGGTTTACTTCAAATGGCTACACATTCAGAGTCTCTGTAAGTAATGCACACCTGGGCAATACACGAGAGTCTTTTTTTATGCCCACTTAGTCAGAGTCTCATTCCATTATACACACCAGGGAAAGAGTTAAGGGTCTAGCTCATGTAGTCACTCATTTAAGGCCTCAGTGAATAATGCACACAAGGGTAACAGTGGACCATTTGTATATGGCCACTCATTCTGTGCCTCCCAGTATGATACACACCTGAGGATTTCTCAGCATTCTGTTTCATAATACCACTGATTAAGAAACTTATTGAATAATCCACAATGGAGCAATAGTCAGGCATCTATTTTATATGGCCTCTCATTCAAAGCTGCAGTGAATAATTAACTTCTATGGAGTAATCAGGACACTGTGTAAGATAGCCACAAATTAAGTGCCTTCCTGAATGATACACACCTGGGTGATAGTCAGGAGTCTACTTCATATGAAGTATAATTCTGGGTATCGCTGTGTAATACACATTTGTGTGGAGTGTCGGGGTCTATTTGATATGGACAGTCATACAGAACCGGTTTGAATAATGCACATATGGAGAATAATGGGGAGTCTATGTCATAAACTACTCATTCAGAAAAACAGTGAATAACGCACATGTGGAGTAATTAAAAGTCTTTTTTATATGAACCCTCTCTCACAGCCTAACTGAATATTGCACACTTGTGATACAGTCTGGAGTGTATTTGTTATGGCCACTCATTCAGAAAATCACTGAATAATGCACACCTGCGGAATAGTCAGAAATCTCTTTTCTATGACCACTCATTGAGAGCCTCACTAAATGTACACATCTGGGGAAATAGTCAGGATTTACTGTTATCCCGTCATTTAGAGTCTCACTAAATAATGCACGCCTGTGGAAATGTCAGGAGGCTTTCCTTTGTGGCTCTCATTTGGACTGTAAACTGAGTAATTTGGTGTATTCAGAAGTCTATTACATTTTTACACATATTCAGAGCCTCAGTGAATAAGACAGAACTTTGCTATAGTATGGAATCTCATTAATATGGCCACACCTTCTCAGCCTTACTGAAGAATACACACATGCAAAATGATTTGGAGTCTATTTTTGATGGAAATTCATTCAGAACCTCGGTGAATAATGCACACCTGTGGAGTAGCCAGGAGTTTATTATATTTGGACACTCATTCATAGCCTCAGTGTATAATATGTATGTGTGGACTAGTCAGAATTCCATTTCATATGGCCAGTGACTCATAACCTCAGTGAATAATGCAAAAATGTAGACTGCTCAGCATTCTATCTCATATAGCCACTAATTCAGAGATTCACTGAATAATATGAAAATTTAATATAGAGTGCATTGGGTTTTATATGGTCAAACAATAAAAACCTCACTAAGAAATACACACCTGGGGAAGTGTTAGGAGTCTAATTTATATATCCTCTCATTTCCAGCCTCAGGGAATAATGCACACGTGTGGAATAGACACTATTCTTTTTTATATGGCCACAAAATCAAAGCCTGAGTGAGTAATATAGAACTTTTAAGAGTCACTAGTCTATTCCATGTGCCCAAATATTCAGAGTCAGAGTCAATTATACACACGTGTGGACTAGTGAGGAAACAATTTCATATGGCCAAAGTTTCAGAGCCTCAGTGAATAATACATTCCTGTAAAATACTCAGGACAATATTTCCTATGGCATCGATTTCAGAGCTTCATTGAATAAGGAAAACCTGTATTATAGTCAGAATTCTATTTTATACAGCAACATCTTCAGAGCCTAACTGAACAACATACACCTTGAGGAAAGTCACGATTCTATTTTGTATAGCCACTCATTTAGAGCCGAATGTAAAAATGCACGCCTGAGGAGTATTCAGGAGTCTCTATTTTATGGCCACTCCTTGAGAGTCTCAGAGAATAATACAGAACTATGGAAAAGTCAGGAGTGTCTTTCACATGGCCAATTTTTCAAATCCTCAGTGAAGAATCATATGTATCTGGAAATTTCTCAGGATTCTATTATACATAGCCACTGATTCAGAGACTCACAGAATATTGCAGACTTGGGGAATAGTTTGGATAATATATGATATGACCATTCAACCTGTGACAGAGTGGAAATTACAGAGCTGAGAAATAGTCAAGAGAATAGAGTCAGGAGTCTATTTTATGTGGTCACTCACTCAGAATCTCACTGAAGAATACACACGTTGGGAATAGTCAGAGTCCATGTCACATGGCCACTCAATCACATTACTGAATACTGCACAATGGGGCAATAGTAAGGAGTCAATTTTATATGTCCTCTCATTCAGAGCTTCAGTGCATAATATCCAGCTGTGGATTACTAAAGACCCTATTTAAGGTAGCCTAAAATTAAACAGCTCCCTGAATGATTCACACATGTGTGATAGTCAGGATTCTATTTGATATGGACAGTCATACAGAACCTCATTGAATACTGCACATGTGAGGAATAATCACTAGTCTATTCCATATGGTGATTCATTTGGAGAGCCAAAAACTAAAGCAAACCTGTGGAGAACAATGAGGTCTATTTCATAAGGCCACCCTTTCAGTGTTTCAGTGAACAATATGTATATCTGATAAGTCAGGATTATCTTACACATGGCAACTCGTTCAGGGCCTCTGTGAATAATACTCCCCTCAGAAATAGTCAAGAGTCTACTTCGAATGGTTACACATTTAGCGTCTCTGTAAGTAATTCACACCTGGGCAATACACAAGAGTCTCTTTTTTATGCCCACTTAGTCAGAGGCTCTTTCAACAATACACACCTGGGGAAGAGTTAAGAGTCTACTTCATGTCGCCCAACATTTAGCGCCTCACTATGTAATGCACACCAGAGTAATAGTAGAGCATTTTTTTATATGGCCAATCATTCTGTGCCTACCTGAATGATACACACCTGTGGAATCCTCAGGATTCTATTTTATACTACCGCTCATTTAAAATCTTATTGAATAATTCACAATGGAGCAATAGTCTGGAGTTTCTTTTATATGGTCTCTCATTTAACGTATCAGTGAATAATAAACTTCTATGGAGTAAATTGGTCGCATTTTTAGATAGCCACAAATTAAGTACCTTTCTGAATGATACACACCTGGGTGATAGTCAGGAGTCTCTTTCATACGAACTCTCATTCGGGTATCGCTATGTAATACACACCTTTGGTAGTGTCAGGAGTCTACTTGGTATAAACACTCACACAAATCTTTTTGAATAATGCACACCTGGGGAATAATGACGAGTTTATTTCATGCGGCTACCGATTCAGACACACAGTGAATAATGCACATGTGGAGTAATTAGAAGTCAATTTCATATGACTCCTCTTTCACAGCCTCACTGAATATTACACACTTTTGATATAATCTGGAGCCTATTATTTATGGCCACTCATTCAGAGAATCACTGAATAATGCACACCTGAGGAAGAGTCAGAAGTCTCTTTTCTATAGCCACTCATTGAGAGCCTCACTTAATGTACACATCTGGGGAAATAATTAGAATTTACTTTTATCCCCTCATTCAGAGTCTCACTAAATGATGCACACCTGTGAAATAGTCAGGACAATTTTACAAGTGGTCTCACATTCGGAGTGTCACTGAATAACGTGGTGCAGTCAGGAGTCTATTTAATGAAGACACATATTGAGAGACTCAGTGAATGAGAGAGACCCCTGATATAATAAGGAATCTAGTTAACATGACCACATCTTCTAAGCCTCACTGAATAATGCCCACCTGGACAATAATTTGAAGTCTATTTTCAATGGACATTCATTCAGAGCCTCGATGAATAATGCACAAATGTGGAGAAGCCAAGAGTATATTTCATTTAGACACACATTCTTAGCCTCAGTGGATAATGGGAACACGTGGATTCGTAAGAATTCCATTTCACATGGCCATTGATTCGTATCCTAAGTGAATAATGCACAAATGTGTAGTACTCAGCAGTCTATTCCATATAGCCACTCATTCTGAGATTCATTGAATATTACAAATATTTTAGATGGACAGCATCCTGTTTATATGGTCACACAAGAAGAGTTTCACTGAGTAATACACACCTGGGGAAGTGTTAGGAATCTACTTTATATAATCTCTCGTTTACAGCCTTGGAGAATAATGCACACGTGATGAATAGACACTAGTGTATTTTATGTGGCCACAAAATCAAAGCCTGAGTGAGTAAAAGACAACTTTGGAGTAGTCACTAGTCTATTCCATATGCCCAGATATTCAGAGTCAGAGTCAATAATACACACCTGTGGACTAGTCAGTACACAATTTCATATTGCCAAAGTTTCAGAGCCTCAGTGAACAATACGTATCTGGGGAATACTCAGGACGCTATTACATATGGCACCTATTTCAGAGCTACATTGAATAAAAAACACGTGTATTTTAGTCATAATTCTATTTAGTGTAGCCACATATTCAGAGCCAAACTGCATAACACAAACCTAAAGAAAACTCAGGATTCTATTTTGTATAGCCACTAATTTAGAGCCAAATGTAAAAACACATGCTTGAGGAATACTCCGGAGTCTCTATTTTACGATCAATCTTTGAGAGCCTCGAGGAATAATACAGACCTATGGCAAATTCAGGAGTGTATTTCACAAAGCCACTTATTCAGAACATCATTGAAGAATCATATATATCTAGAAAATACTCAGGATTCTATTCTATATAGCCACTGATTTAGAGACTCACTGAATAATGCACACCTGGGGAATAGTCTGCAGACTATTTGATATGACCGTTCACCCAGCGACATAGTGAAAAATGCACAGCAGAAAAATAGTCAAGAGCATACAGTCAGGAGTCTATTTTATGTGGTCACTCATTTAGAAACTCAGTGAAAAATACACATCTTGGGAATTGTCAGAGTCCGGGTCATAAAGCCACTCAATCAGAGCATTACCGAATAATGCACAATGGGGCAATAGTAAAGATTCTATCACATATAGCCTCTCATTCAGAGCTTCAGTGTGTAATAAACAGTTGTGGAGTAGTCAGGACCCTATTTAAGGTAGCCCCAAATTAATCAGCTTCGGAAATAATACACACATGTGTGATAGTCAGGAGGCTATTTGATATGGACACTCATTCAGAACCTCAAGGAATACTGCACATGTGGGGAATAATCACTAATGTATTTCATATGCTGACTCGTTTGGAGATTCAAAATTAACACACACTGTTGGAGTAAAATGGGGTCCATTTTATAAAACCATGCTTTCAATGTTTCTGTAAATAATATGTATATCTGATAAGTCAGGAATCTCTTTCACATGGCCACTCCCTCAGGGCCTCTGTGAATAAGAATTCCCTGAGAAATAGACAAGGGTGTACTTCTAATGGTTACACATTCAGAATCTCTGTATGTAATTCACACCTGGGCAATACACGAGAGTCTTTTTTATGCCTACTTAGTCTGAGTCTCATTTCATTATACACACCGGGGAAAGAGTTAATGGTCTACCTCATGTAGCCACTCATTTAGGGCCTCGGTGAATAATGCACCCAAGCGTAATAGTCGACCATTTTTATATGGCCACTCATTCTGTGCCTCCCAGTATAATACACACCTTGGGAATCCTCAGGATTCTATTTCATACTACCACTGATAAAGATACTTTTTGAATAATCCACAATGGAGCAATAGTCAGGCGTCTATTTTATATGGCCTCTCATTCAAATTTGCAGTGAATAATGAACTTCTATGGAATAATCTGTACACTTTGTAAGATAGCCACAAATTAAGTGCCTTCCTGAATGATACACAACTCGGTGATAGTCAGGAGTCTATTTCATATGAACTCTAATTGTGGGTATCGCCGTGTAATACACATTTGGGAGGAGTGTCAGGAGTCTATTTGGTATGGACACTCATACAGAACCGGTTTGAATAATGCACACATGGAGAATAATTGGGAGTCTATGTCATAAAGATACTCATTCAGACAAACAGTGAATAACGCACATGTGGAGTAATTAGAAGTCTTTTTTATTTGAACCCTCTGGCACAGCCTCACTGAATGTTGCACACTTGTGATATAGTCTGGAGTCTATTTGTTATGGCCACTCTTTCAGAAAATCACTGAATAATGCACAACTTTGGAATAGTCAGAACTCTCTTTTCTATGACCTCACAGTGAGAGTCTCACTAAATGTACACACCTGGGGAAATAGTCAGGATTTACTGTTATCCCGTCATTTAGTCTCACTAAATAAAGAACACCTGTGGAAGAGTCAGAAGACTTTTCTATGTGGCCACTAATTTGGAGTGCAAACTGAGTAATTTGGTGTTGTCAGGAGTCTATTTTATGTTTTCACATATTCAGAGCCTCAGTGAATGAGACAGAACTTTGCTATACTAAGGAATCTCATTAATATGGCCACACCTTCTTAGCTGCACTGAAGAATACACACCTGGAAAATGATTTGGATTCTATTTCCAATGAAAATTCATTCAGAACCTCGTTGAATAATGCACACCTGTGGAGTAGCCAGGAGTTTATTTTATTTGGACTCTCATTCATCACCTCAGTGGATAATATGTGCATGTGGACTAGTAAGGATTCAATTTCATATGGTCACTGACTCATAACCTCAGTGAATATTGCAAAAATATAGAGTGCTCAGCAGTCTATTTCATACAGCCACTAATTCAGAGATTCACTGAATAATACGAAAATTTAAGATATAGAGCATTGTGTTTCATATGGTCAAACAAGAAGAGCCTCACAAAGAAATACACACCTGGGGAAGTGTTAGGAGTCCACTTTATTTATCCTCTCATTTCCAGCCTCCGGGATTAATGCACACATGTGGAAGAGACACTATTCTTTTTTATATGGCCACAAAATCAAAGCCCGGGTGAGTAATATAGAAATTTTTAAGAGTCACTGCTCTATACCATGTGCCCAAATACTCAGAGTCAGAATCAATTATACACACCTGTGGACTAGTGAGATAACAATTTCATATTGCCAAAGTTTTAGAGCCTGCGTGAACAATATGTACCTGGAAAATACTCAGGACAATATTATTTATGGCATCAATTTCAGAGCCTCATTGAGTAAGGAACACCTGTATTATAGTCAGAATTCTACTTCATATAGCAACATATTCAGAGCCTAACTGAATAACATACACCTTGGGAAAATTCAGGATTCTATTTCGTATAGCTACTCATTTAGAGCCAAATGTAAAAATGCACGCCTGAGGAATATTCAGAAGTCCCCATTTTATGGCCACTCCTTCAGAGCCTCAGAGAATAAAGGAGACCTATGGAAAAGTCAGGAGTGTATTTCACATGGCCACTTATTCAGATCCTCCGTGTAGAATCATATGTATCAGGAAAATACTCAGGATTCTATTATATATAGCCACTGATTCAGAGACACACTGAATAATGCACACTTGGGGAATAGTTTGGAGAATATTTGATATGACCTTTCAACCAGCGACAGAGTGGAAATGACACAGCTGAGAAGTAGTCAAGAGGATAGAGTCAGTAGTCTATTTTATGTGGCCACTCGCTCAGAATATCACTAAAGAATACACACCTTGGGAATAGTCAGAGTCCATGTCACATGGCCACTCAATCACAACATTACCGAATAATGCAAAATGGGCAAATAATAAAGAGTCAATTTTATATGGCCTCTCATTCAGAGCTTCAGTGCATAATATACAGCTGTGGATTAGTCAGGACCCTATTTAAGGTAGCCCAAAATTAAGCAGCCCCCTGAATGACACACACATGTGTAATAGTCATGATTCTATTTGATATGGAATCTCATACAGAACCTCATCGAATACTGCACATGCAGTGAATAATTACTAGTCTATTCCATATGTTGATTCATTTGGAGAGCCAAAAATTAAAGCACACCTGTGGAGAACAATGAGGTCTATTTCATAAGGTCACTATTTCAGTGTTTCAGGGAACAATATGTATATCTGATAAGTCAGGAATGTCTTACAAATGGCCACTCGTTCAGGGCCTCTATGAATAATACTCCCCTCAGAAATAGTCAAGGGTCTACTTCAAATGGCTACACATTCAGCATCTCTGTAAGCAATTCACACCTGAGCAATACACAGGAGTCTCTGTATTATGCCCACTTAGTCAGAGTCTCATTCAATAATACACACCTGAGGAAGAGTTAAGAGTCTACTTCATGTAGCCCAACATTTAGAGCCTCACTATAAAATGTACACCAGTGTAATAGAAGAGCATTTTTTTATGTAACAACTCATTCTGTGCCTACCTGAATGATACACACCTGTGGAATCCTCAGGATTCTATTTTATACTACCACTCATTTAGAATCTTATTGAATATTCCACAATGGAGAAATAGTCAGGAGTCCTTTTTATATGGTCTCTCCTTTAATGTTTCAGTGAATAATAAACTTCTATTGAGTAATAAGGTCGCATTTTTAGATAGCCACTAATTAAGTGCCTTCCTGAATGATACACACCTGGGTGATAGTCAGGAGTCTCTTTCATACGAACTCTATTTCTTGGTATCGCTGGGTAATACACACGTGCGGTAGAGTCAGGAGTCTACTTCGTATGGAAACTCATACAGAACCTTTTTTCAATAATGCACACATGGGGAATAATGATAAGTATATTTCATATGGCTACTCATTCAGACACACTGTGAATAATGCACATGTAGTGTAATTAGAAGTCAATTTTATATGGCTCATCTTTCACAGCCTCACTGAATATTACACAATTTTGGTATATTCTGGAGCCTATTATTTATGGCCACTGTTTCAGAGAATCACTGAATAATGCACAGCTGAAGAATAGTCCAAAGTCTCTTTCCTATATCCACTCATTGAGAACCTCCCTAACTGTACACATCTGTAGAAATAATTATGATTGACTTTTATCCCTTCATTCAGAGTCTCACTAAATAATGCACACCTGTGAAATAATCAGGAGAATTTTTCAAGTGACCTCTCTCATTCGGAGTGTCACTGAATAACGTGGTGCAGTCATGTGTCTATTTAATGTAGACACATATGCAGACAATCAGTGAATGAGAGAGACCCCTGATATAGTAAGGAATCTAATTAAAATGGCCACATCTTCTAAGCCTCACTGAATAATACCCACCTGGAGAATAATTTTAGTCTATTTTCGATAAACATTCATTCAGAGCCTCAATGTATAATGCACACCTGTGGAGTAGCCAGAAGTATATTTCATTTAGACACTAATTCACAGCCTCAGTGGATAATGGGAACATGTGGATTCATCAGGATTCCATTTCACAGGGCCATTGATTCATAACTTCAGTGAATAATGCACAAATGTGAAGTACTCAGCAGTCTATTCCCTATAGCCACTCATTCTTAGATTCACTGAATAATACAAATATTTAAGATGGACAGCATCCTGTTTCATATGGTCACACAAGAAGAGCCTCACTGAATAATACACACCTGGGGAAGTGTTAGGAATCTACTTTATATAACCTCTCATATACAGCCTCGGGGAATAATGCACACGTGATGAATAGACACTAGTCTATTTTATATGGCCACAAAATCAAAGCCTGAGTGAGTAATAGACAACGTTAGAGTAGTCATTAGTCTATTCCATATGCCCAAATATTCAGAGTCAGAGTCAATAATACACACATGTGGACAAGTCAGTATACAATTTCATATGGCCAAAGTTTCAGATCGGCAGCGAATAATACATATTGGGGGAATACTCATGACGCTATTACATATGGCACCTATTTCAGAGCTACATTGAATAAAAAACACCTGTATTGTAGTCATAATTCTATTTTGTGTAGCCACATATTCAGAGCCAAACTGCATAACACACACCTAAAGAAAAGATAGGATTCTGTTTTTTATAGCCTCTAATTTAGAGCCGAATGTAAAAACACATGCCTGAGAAGTATTCCGGCATCTCTATTTTATGGCCAATCATTCAGAGCCTCAAGAAATAATACAGACCTATGGAAAATTCAGGAGTGTATATCACATGGCCATTTATTCAGAACCTCAGTGAAGAATCACATATATCTTGAAAGTACTCAGGATTCTATTATATATATCCACTAATTCAGAGACTCACTGAATAATACACACCTGGGGAATAGTCTGCAGACTATTTGATATGACCGTTCACCCAGCGACAGAGTGAAAAATGCACAGCAGAGAAATAGTCAAGAGCATACAGTCATGAGTCTATTTTATGTGGTCACTCGTTTAGAAACTCACTTAAAAATACACACCTTGGGAATAGTCAGAGTCTGGGTCACAAGGCCACGGACTCAGATCATTACCGAATAACGCACAATGCGGCAATCGTAAAGATTCTATCTCATATAGCCTCTCATTCAGAGTTTCAGGGCGTTACTAAATGCTGTGGAGAAGTCAGGACCCTATTTAAAGTAGCCCAAAATTAAGCAACTTCGTAAATGATACACACATGTGTGATAGTCAGGAAACTATCTGATATGGACTCTCATACAGAACCTCTTCGAATACTGCACATGTGAAAAATAATCACTAGTGTATTGCATATGGTGATTCGTTAGGAGAGTCAAAAAAAAAAGCACACTATTGGAGTAAAATGGGGCCTATTTCATAAAACCATGCTTTCAGTGTTTCTGTGAATAATATATATATCTGATTAGTCAGAAATCTCTTTCACATGGCCACTCATTCAGGGCCTTTGTGAATAATACTTCCCTCAGAAATACTCAAGGGTGTACTTCGAATTGCTACACATTCAGAGTCTCTGTAAGTAATGCACATCTGGGCAATACACGAGAGTCTTTTTTATGCCCAGTTAGTCAGAGTCTCATTTCATTATACACACCGGGGGAAAATTTAATGGTCTACCTCGTGTAGCCACTCATTTAGAGCCTCAGTGAATAATGCACACAAGGGTAATAGTCGACAATTTTTCTATGGCCACTCATTCTGTGCCTCCCAGTATAATACACACCTGGGTGATCCTCAGGATTCTATTTTATACTACCACTGATTAAGAAACTTATTGAATAATTCACAATGGAACAATAGTCAGGCATCTATTTTATATGGCCACTCATTCAAAGTTGCAATGAATAATGAACTTCTATGGAGTAATCAGCACACTGTGTAAGATAGCCACTAATAAAGTGCCTTTCTGAATGATACACACCTGGGTGATAATCAGGAGCCTAATTCATATGAACTCTAATTCTGTGTATTGCTGTTTAATACACATTTGTCGGGAGTGTCAAGAGTCTATTTGGTATGGACACTCATAAGGAAACGGTATTCCAAAGTTGTGTATTCCTCACTCAGGCTTTGATTTTGTGGCCATATTAAATAGTCTAGTGTCTATTCCACACTTGTGCATTATTCCCTGAGGCTGTAAATGAGAGGCCATATAAAGCAGACTCCTATCACTTCCCTATGTGTGCCTTACTCACTGAGGATCATTTTGTGTGACCATATGAAACAGGATGCTGCTATATTAAATATTTGTATTATTTAGTGAATTA
>PVHO010009972.1:0-13828 GCA_004024885.1 Saguinus imperator
AGGACTGCATCAAGAACTTTTTTTGGGCTTGAGGGTGATATCACCAAGGAGTGTATGAATGGCACCTGAAAGAAAACACTTAAGAGGTTTGTCTGTGACTTTAAAAAATTTGCCCAAGGGATGAGAAGTTTGCAAAAATCAGCAAGGCTGTGGTTTGCAAGAATCTTTAATCTGTGTGTGAACAAGTATGACACTGAGGTGCTCCTTTAAGTGGATCCTGAGGAATTAACTAATGAGTTCTTGGAACTAAAATAGGAACAGCTTAAGGAAAGGCAAGGAAAAAAGAAACTGCAGGAGAAGAAAAAGAACTCCCAAGGAAAGTCAGGGTTAAGGGGTTAGCAGAAGCTTTTATTACCTCAACCACCTTCTTAAGAAGTTTGAAAACATGAACCCCCAATACCAAAAGCCTTTCATTAATAGGAATATTCATGATGCATTATCTGCTTACAAGCACATCTATGATTTAAAAAAAAAAAAGCCAAGCAAATTGTCATGGACATATCTCTGAAAAGAGTGACACCTCCTCAAGAAGAGTCTCAGGCAGGTCCTTCAGGAGGGATTCCTGAAGAAGACATTGTTATAAGTGATGACAGCTTCATGCATTTTATTGCCCCTGAAGACCTTCTAGTGGGACAAGATATAGAAAAGGAAAACAATGATATTGATAATCTTGACCCTGTGGAGGCCTATGCTAATGTGTTTGTGTTTTTAATTTTTAAAAGTTTTAAAAGTTAAAAAAAATTAAAAATAGAAAAACTCATATAATTGGATTATAAAGTAAAAAATTATATTTGTATAGCTGTACAATGTGTTTTAAGTATTTTTATAAAAAAGTCAAAAGTATTTTTAAATTAAAAAGTTTACAAAGTAAAAAAGTTACAGTAAGCTAAGATTATTATTTTTATGGTGACTGCATTCCTTATAATGTCTCTTTGGTATATTTGTCTTTCCCAAACTCATGTTCTTCTGTGTGTGTGTGTGTGTGTGTGTGAGATAAATAGTTTTTTTTCTTTTTTTAAATTATGTTTTAAGTTCTGGGGTACATGTGCAGATCATGCAGGAGGGATTATTTTTATTTATTTATTTTTTTGAGACAGAGTCTCTGTCACTCAGGCTGGAGTACAATAGCACAATGATGGCCTGCTACAGCCTCAACCTCCTGGGCTCAAGCAATCCTCCCACCCCAACATCCCAAGTAGCTGGGACTACAGGTATGCTCCGCCATGCCTGGCTAATTTTTGTTTAATAAATGGGGTCTCCCTGAATTTCCCAGGCTGGTCTCAAATTGCTGGGCTCAAGCAATCCTCCTGCCTCAGTCTCCCAAAGTGTTGGGATTATAAGCATGATCCACTGTGCCTGGCCTTGGTTAATTTATTATTAGAGAAAGAAAATTCTTTTGAATTTAGTGTAGCCTAAGTGTACAGTGTTTATAAACTCTACAGTAGCATACAGTAATGTCCTAGACCTTCACATTCACTCACCATTCACCCAGAGCAACTTCTAGTCCCATGAGCTCCATTCAGGTAAGTGCCCTATACAGGTACACCATTTTTTGTGGTTTTTTTTAGACAGGGTCTCACTCTGTCTCCCAGAATGGAGTGCAGTGACGTGATCTCGGCTCACTGCAGCTTCAACATCCAGAGTTCAAGTGATCCTCCCACCTCAACTTCCTGAGACTACAAGCATTCACTGCCACGCCTGACTAATTTTTGTGTCGTTTTTTTTTTTTTTGTAGAGATGGGTTTCACCATGTTGCCCAGGCTGGTCTTGAACTCCTGGGGTCAAGCAGTCTGCCCGCCTTAGCCTCTGAAAGTGCTGGGGTTAGAGGTGTACACCACTGCACCCATTTGGTATACCATTTAAAAAATCTTTTATACCATGTTTTTACTGTACCTTTTCTATGTTTAGATACACAAATACTTCCCATTGTGTTACAGTTGCCTATAGTATTCAGTACAGTAACACGCTGTACTGGTTTGTTGCCTAGGAGCAACAGGCTATCCCACATAGCCTGAGTGTAGTAAAGTATACTATCTGTGTTTGTGTAGTACTTAAGTGTACAGTTTTTATAACACTCTAGTGTTTGCACAAGGACAAAATCACCTAACAATGCCTTTCTCAGAACATGTCCCATTGTTATGCGATGCATGACTGTATGTACAGTTGAAGCTCTTTTGATGAATTGAAAGAAAAAGATCAGTTAGACATAATAGTTCAGAAAAAATAAGGTCACAAGCTGAGACTCTGGGTAGACATGAATTTTGGGGAGGACACTTTTTAACCCGCTACATCTATAATTTCTGGTCAGTGCCTTCATTCTAAAACTTTTAGTTAACCAGAAGTACAATAAGGTAAAGAAAAGGGAATTTTCCTGGCTCAGAGCTCTAAAAAAAATAAAAGGGAATTAAGAGAACCAGTTTGAATCTTGATTCTGCCACAAAACAATGTATGACAATGGGAAAAGCCCTTCATTTCTCTAGAACTCAGTTATCTGCTCTATAAACTAAGGGGTTTGGACTAAACAGACCCTAAATTGTCTCTTAGTTCTGAAATTCCACTATTCTCAGATCACATATTCATTTTCTTTAACTGGAAATTAATTGGGCATCTCTGTGGCCAGGCTCAACACTAGGACCTGGGGACATGATGGTAGACAAAGCATTTAAATGCCTTCCCTTGTGGATGGAGCTTATGTGCTAGAAGGCATTGAACAAACTGCACAAATAATTATAAGTATGTTGACTCTGAGAAAGAAAAGTACAGATTGTGATAAAAAGTTTAAAGGGAGCTCTCACCTGGTCTAGGGGGTCAGAAGATATGCTAGGAAGACAACAACCAGGCAAAAATTACTTGAGCTTACCTGTCTCAACTTGTGACTATCCGGATTCAAGTAATAAATAGTAGCATTGAATCACAACGCCCTCTGACATCTCCAGTAAGTCCAGAATACCCATGAAACCTAGTAGCAGTGTTTATTATTCGTTATGCAGCACTGATCTTTCAGTAATTTATGAGCCAGTTATTTCTGTAAAAACAAGGAAATGGCTGTGATAGAAAAGTCTGTCAGATGGTCTGTGCCTCAGATAGATGGCACTTCTTTCCACTTGTCTCTGAGGTAGCATAAAAACCTTTCCCTAAACATTTTTTCTTTTCTTTTTTTTTTTTTTCCTGAGACAGTTTTTGCTCTTGTTTTCCAGGCTGGAGTGCAATGGTGTGATCTTGGCTCACTGCAACCTCCGCCTCCCAGGTTCAAGCAATTCTCCTGTCTCAGCCTCCTGAGTATCTAGGACTACAGGTGTGTGCCACCATGCCCAGCTAATTTTTGTATTTTTAGTAGAGATGGGGTTTCACCACGTTGGCCAGGATGGTCTTGATCTTTTGACCTTGTGATCCACCCGCCTCAGCCTCCGAAAGTGCTAGGATTACAAGCGTGAGCCACTGCATCCAGCCAAAAATTTTCGTTTCATAATTGGAAATAGAATTTTTCTCTTACTCTCAGATTCAACCCAAACTCTCTAAAACTCCAGATTGCAGAAGCTTAAAGCAAGTCCACCAAACTCTCTTCCATTGTTTCCTTGATAAAATCAGACTGGGATCCCCATGGTGTCTCTAAAGTTCATAGAATGGCCAAGAAGGAATTGGGTAGAAATGAAAAGATGGGAGTTGGGGCAGGATTGGAATCCTCTGAGAGGGAGAGAAGGATGACCGCCAGTTCAACACTGGGAGGCTCACATCTTAGCCCTGACTCACCCTGATCCGCAGTCTGACTCGGGGTCACACTGAACCTCTTTATTCCTATTTTATTGTTGTTGTTGAAATATTTCCTCAACCTATCTTATAGGATGGGAGATGTACTTCTTAAAATTACAAACACAATCTTTTTACTTCTGTTTTCCTGTAGGATGATCCCAGAGCTACACACCTAGAAAGCATTCAACAGCTACATCTCCCTCTGTGTGGTATTAAGGGACATTTAAAAGGCATTATAGTGAAATAGTTCAAAACAAGTGACTTAACTGCTCTGTAGCTCTGTTTTCTCAACTGTTAGATAGGGATAATACCTATTTTATTTGATATCGTAAGAGTTAAGTGAGATAACCTGTGTAACTATGTAAAGCACTTAGACTTATGTATGTATTCTATGGCAAAAGATGGAATGAAAGCTAGTTTATAGTCTCAGTGAAAAAGGAACAACCAATCAATTTATGAATTATGTTTATGTCTAAACTTCTATTCTCATTGTTAATCAATTAAATGCTATCTTCTGCCTTGATTATAATTTTTAGTGAATGAAATTCAGTTTTGATATTATATTGTGGTTTTTTGTTTAGTTTTGTTTTTGAGACAGAGTCTCACTCTGTTGCCCAGGCTGGAGTACAGTGGCATGATCTTGGCTCACCGTAACCTCCGCCTCCCAAGTTCAACTGATTCTCCTGCCTCAGTCTCCCTAGTAGTTGGGATTACAGGCATATGCCACCATACCTGGCTACTTTTTGTATTTTTAGTAGAGACAGGGTATCACCATGTTGGGCAGACTGGTCTCGAACTCCTGACCTCAAGTGATCCACCCACCTCAGCCTCACAAAGTGCTTGGATTACAGGCATGAGCCACCACACCCGGCCTATACTGTGTTTTATCTCAGGTTTTCCCTTCAACAAATTGAGCACCTACTAACACCAAGCATAAAACTAGGTATTTCCCACGTTACTTCCTTTAATAGCAATAGCCACAGAAGTTTCTGTGAAAATCCACTTCCTCCACTGAGAATCAATGAAAGATCCAGACCATAAGTGGAGCAAGGTAGAATGTGAAATCTGCATCGAAAGAGAAATAGTGTGAGTTAAGTGTTAAAGTAGAAAATGTGAGGTCTGAATGAGAATTGACTGGCTTGGTAACATGTCTAGCAGAAGGGTTCTTGGTATCTGGGAGCATGTGGCCATCCTTCAGCAGTATTCTTTCTAGAGTTAAGTGCCAGAGAGTTCCTGGCATCAGGAAGAAATAACCTCTTCCACTGCTGTGATTTTTAAGTGATTTCTGAGTAGCTGGATGTCAAGGAGACAACACTCTGGGATTAAGCATTGTTGTGGGTTTTATCATTTTATCATAGGGATTCTTAAACCTCACTGTGTATTGTAATTACTTGAGATTTTTTTTTACTGCAGAAAAAAACTACCTTATGAATTCTGATTTGGTAGGTCTGGATGGGTCCCAGGAAATATATTCAACAAGCACCTCCCACCTCCCATGATTCTGGTGCAAATGTTGAAGGCTCAAACTGAAGAAATAACGCTTTTTTTTTTTGAGACAGAGTTTTGCTTTTGTTGCCCAGGCTGGAGTGCAATGGTGTGATCTGGGCTTACTGCAACCTCCACCTCCTGGGTTCAAGGGATTCTCCTGCCTCAGCATCCCAAGTAGCTGGGATTACAGGCATGAGTCACCATGCCTGGCCCAGAAATACAGCTTTATTAACTACTTAAAAGTATAAGGGCTGTATGCAGTGGCTCACACCTGCAAAACCAGCACTTTGGGAGACCGAGGCAGGAGGATCACTTAAAGCCAGGAGTTCAAGACCAGACTGAGTAACATAGTAAGACCCTCATCTTAAAAAAAAAAAAAAAAGCTAGGCGTGGTGATGCACATCTGGAGTCCCAGCTACTGGGGAGGCTGAGGTGGGAGGATCACTTGAACACAAGAGTTCAAGGCTGCAGTGAGCTATGATCATATCACTGCACTCCAGCCCAAGTGACAGAGGGAGACCCTGTCTCTAACAGCAACAACAACAAAAGTATAACTTCTAGTTCCTGGGTACTAGTATCTTACTTTGAAGTATCTTGAATTTCACATCATGAAGTTAAATTCTGCAAATTTCTAATCTACAAAAGCTGATAAAGTTTTAGGAATAGCAAGTTTCAAAGAAATATGATTTCATATGTTGGCTTGTCCCGGCCTAACTGTAGATCCTACCCAGATTTATTTTGAGCCTTTGGGGTCCTATTAGATTATGAATTATCTGAATATAGAAAATGTTATCTTCACCTCTCTATCCTCAGTACTGAACATAACACCTGGTATATGGTAGTATTTCTGTAAGTGCTTATACTATACGTAGCATTTTTTAGTCAGATTATGGCAATTAGGTTTGCTTTATTATCTCTAAAAATGGTTTAGGGTGGGAGCTGCAGTGGCTCCGGACAGTTGTCCTGGAGCTTGAGGAGGCGAGGCTATGAGTAAAAATGGTTTAGGGTCAGCATTAGTCTCTGCTTTCTTAGCCTCTGTTCCTTTGGCTCTTGGAAGAGCAAAAGCTTATGACTCTAGTTACTCTACATGAAGACCAAGCTATAAGATAGTCAAAATACTACAAAGAGAATTCTGTCCTCATGGTCTTCTTATTTGGGGCTAGATGATGGAAAATTCCAAAGTAAGTTAAATATGCTTTTGGTATTATTCCACTATCTATAGTACTCCTTCTTCATTTTTACAATGCTTTCTCTAGCCCATGCCCTCATGCTTCCTTATGACCCTGCCCTAAGTCTACCCTAACTTAGGCATTCCACCTTTTCCTCATTTTACTACCACTGTCATCAAAATGTGGGTCCCATTTTCTCAAATCTATAGAATCTCTTTAAAATTCAGAGTTGACTTAAATGTAGGCTCTAGCATTTAGCCCTCTACTACAAGGCTGACAATTCCTCTACCATAGTCTTTCCAAGCAGTAATCCAGTGTATGCTTCAACATCTTTAGTAATGGAGGACACATGACCTCCATGCATACTCATCCCATCTTGTGCCAGCATTTTAGGGATTTTCTGTATATTCTGGACACTAATCCCTTTGGGCTGCTTTATTTTTAACTCTTCCAACATTAGTTTTAAAGCACTAGCACAGGCTATTCTGCCTAGAGAGTAGCCATTCTTTTGTTTCTTCTCTAATAAACTTGCTTTCATTTTACTCTATTAAAAAAGTAAAAATAGGCCAGGCACGGTAGTTCACCTGTAATCCCAGCACTTTGGGAGGCCAAGGCAGGCAGATCACTTAAGGTTAGGAGTTCGAGACCAGCCTGGCCAATATGGCAAAACCTCGTCTCTGCTAAAAATACAAAAATTAGCCAGGAGTGGGGATGTATGCCTGCCTGTAGTCCCAGCTACTCAGGAGGCTGAGGCAGGAGAATTGCTTGAACCCAGGAGGCGGAGGTTGCAGTGAGCCAAGATTACACCACTGCACTCCAGCCTAGGTGACAGAGCAATACTCCATCTAAAAAAAAATTAAATAAAAATAACAGTAAACTAGCACAAAAGCTTAAACTTTTCATAGAGTCCAACTTATCTATTTTTTCTATTGTTGCCTGAGATTTTGGTGTTATATCCAAGAAATCATGCCAAATTCAATGATGTAAAGATTTTACCCTGGGTTTTCTTAAGTTTTATAGCTTTAGGTCTACATTTAGCTCTATGATTCATTTTGGGTAAGTTTTTGTGTAAGGTGTTAGGTAAGAGTCTAACTTCATTGTTTTGCATGTAGATATCCAGTTTTCCTAGTACCATTTGTTGAAAAAAAACCTCTTCTTTCTCATATTAAATGGCCTTAGCACCTTTGTCAAAAATCATTTGACCATACATGTAAAGGTTTATTTCTGGGCTTGCTTTTATATTCCATTTTACTGCATGTTTGTCTTTATGCCAGTACCACACTGTTTTGATCACTGTAGCTTTGCAGTAAGTTATGAAATCAGGAAGTGTGAGTCCTCCAGCTTTATTCTTCTTTTTCTTTTTTTTTTTTTTTTTAATTCTTTTTCAAGATTATTTTAGCTATTTGGGGTCCTTTGAGAGACCATAACAAATTTTAGAATGTTTTTTTTTTTCTATTTATGCAAAAAAAAAAAATCTAGAGATTTGGATGGGAATTGTATTGAATCTGGAGACTGCTTGTATTTATGTCTTATTTAATTTCTTTCAGGAATGTCCTATAGTTGTCATTGTATACATCTTTCACCCCCTTGGGTATGTTAATTCCTAATTTTTTTTTTGCTTTTGTAAATTGAATCATTTTCTTAATTTCCTTTTCAGATTGTTCATTGTTGATATATAGAAATGTAGGGCCGGGCGCAGTGGCTCAAGCCTGTAATCCCAGCACTTTGGGAGGCCAAGGCGGGTGGATCACGAGGTCAAGAGATCGAGACCATCCTGGTCAACATGGTGAAACCCCATCTCTACTAAAAATACAAAAACTTAGCTGGGCATGGTGGTGCATGCCTGTAACCCCAGCTTGGGAGGATGAAGCAGGAGAATTGCCTGAACCCAGGAGGCGGAGGTAGTGGTGAGCTGAGATCACGCCATTGCACTCTGGCCTGGGCAACAAGAGCGAAACTCCCATCTCATAAAAAAAAAAAAAAAAAAAGAAATGTAACTGATGTAACTTTGTATCCTGCTACTTTGCTAAATTCATTTATTAGTTCTATTATCTGTGAACAGAGATCATTTTACTTCTTCCTTTTTAGTATGAATATCTTTGATTTCTTTTTTTTGCCTAATTGTTCTAGGTAGAACTTCCAGTACTATTTTGAATAGAGGTGATGAAAGCATGCATCTTTGTCTTGTTCCTGATATTAGAGGAAAATCTTTCATTCTTTCATCATTGTGTATGATGTTGGCTGTGGATTTTTCATATATGGCTTTTATTATGTTGAAGCAGTCTTCTTCTATTCCTAGTTTGTTGAGTGTTTTTATCATTAAACAATGTTAGTTTGTCAGATGCCTTTTCTGCATCAATTGAGATAATCTTATATAGGATTCTTGGTCGATAGTTGTTTCTTTCAGCACTTTGAATTTATTAGCCCACAGCCTCTGGCCTCCAAAGTTTCTGGTAAGTAATCTGCTAATGATTTTATTGAAGGTTTCTTATATGTGATGTCACATCTCTTTTGCTGCTTCCAAGATGCTCTCTTCGGTTTTTGGCTTTCAAAACTTTCATTATACTGTGTCTTTAGGTGGATCTCTTTGAGTTCATCTTACTTGGAATTTGTTGAGCTTCTTGGATGTTTATATTCATATCTTTCATCACACTTCGGAAGTCTTCAATTAATGTTTCTTCAAATAGTTTTTTTCTCTCTTTCTTCTCCTTCTGGCATTGCTAGACTTCTGAGAGAATGAATATGTTGTTCTGCATGATAGTGTCCCACATGTCCCTTAGGCAGTGTTCACTTTTCTCCAGTCTTATTTATGTTCCACAGACTCAGTTATTTCATGGTTCTATCTTCAAGTTCACTGATTCTCTCTTCCATCTAATCAAATCTGCCTTGGAATCACTCTAGCCCATTTTAAAATTTTGGTTATACTAGTCAATATTACAAAAAGTTATTGTACTTTCTGGTTTCTTTTTAGGTTTTCCATATCTTTATCAATATTCCCCTTTCATTTGTACATTTTTTTAACTCTCCACATCTTTCTTTAGTTCTTTAAGCATCTTAAGACAATTATTTTAATATTTTTGTCTAGTAGAATCTGCTGTGAGATCTTTTTCTGTTCACTTTTTTTTCCTTTGAATGAGCTTCTGTTCACTTTTTTTTCCTTTGAATGTGCCATATTTTCCCTTTTCTTTGTATGCCTTGTGATTTTTCTGGTTGAAAACTAGACATTTGAGTTTAATAATGTGATGACTCTAGAAACTAAGCTCTCTCCCTTCCTCAGGGTTTACTTTATTTTGTTATGGTTTTGTTGTTGTTGTTTCTTTTTTTTTTTTGTTATATCTATCTCCATGCCAAGGACCAGGCTGAGGTATGAACATAAAGTCTCCTCAGGTGTTTCATGCACCTACACCTTTCTCTGGGCACTTTATACATAGTCACTTTGTAATGTTCCCCATATATGTGGTTATTTGTGAATGTCCTAGTCTTTAGTGGCTCCCAAAGGGGGAAAAGGGAAAGAGGAAGGGAGGAAAAAAGAGTGAGAGGGGAACCAGTCCTTTAAATCCGCTGGAAGTCACTTCAACTGAAGGAGAGGGACTTGCAACAATGAGGAAAGTAGAGTAAAAACAGCCCTGGCTCTTTGTCTGCACCTGTGTGATCAGAAGCAGCAAACAGTGATCACAGTACAGATATTCAGTATTTCCTTTTTTTCAGATTTTAATTTTTTTAGAGACAGAGTCTTGCTCTATCACCCAGGCTAGAGTGCAGAGGCATAATCATGGCTCACTGTAGCCTTGACCTCCCAGGCTCAGGTGATCCTCCTGCCTTAGCAAGGATCCACAGTTGGAACTACAGGTATGTGCCTTCATGCCTGATTAATTTTTTAATTATTTGTAGAGACAGTCTCCCTGTGTTGCCCAGACTGGTCTTGAACTCATCACCTCAAGCAACCCTCTTGCTTCAGCCTCTCCAAGTGCCAGGATTGTAGACGTGAGCCACCATGTCCAGCCAACAAAATTGTTTTTGCCTCCCCTAGCTCTCACCAGCTTTGGGCAAGGTGCTCCAGGAACATGTGCACAGCTGCCTGCCGAAGGGGCTGGGGTTGGGGAATGGGTAGCTGCTACTATGCTAAGAGCCAGAATTTACTAAAATTAACCACACTTTGCCATCCAAGCCTTTCCCTAGAAGTTGCAAGCCTTCAATAGACTCCATGACTTTAAAATGGTTACAGATTCTGCCAGTGTAAGTTTTGGCTAGGTAAGGAAATGGAATCCTAGTGCCTCCTACTCTGCCTTCTTCCCAGAATACTCTCCTGGCTAATTATTTCTAAGGGAATAATTTTCGATTGTTCATTTATATTCCATTGCTTTATTCTTGAACAGATTCTATTTTACAGTTATAAGTCCAAACAGACATCTGAGCCAACTCTTTCTCTAGAAACTTGATATCTTTTCTGCTTTCTTTCCCTGCTTTTTTTTTTTCCACTTAGTTCTACTTCCATCTCCCATCCTACCACCTACTATCCATCAGACTCAATATGTTCCTCCCATGTTCAAATTCTTTATCTATCCAAAGCCTTACTTGATGGGTCATATAAGGAATTAAAACTTGGAAAATGTTCACATTTGTGAAATGCTTCAAAGTTTTCAAGGTGTCTACATTATCTCATTGTATCCTCTTTTCAGCCCAGTGTGGTTGGTAGATGAGCTAGCAGTGTTCAGATAGTTTATGTGACTTGTCCAAGATTACAGAGAGAAAGTAACAAAGCCTAAACAAAGTCAGTCCAGATCTCCTGACTCCTTATTTACTTATCTTTCCAGTTGCTCTTGTCTCTACAACTCACCAAAAGAAATTGGTTCCCAGAAATAAGGATAAATCAATGTAAAGGTATACCATCGCCTATCCCACTCTTCTACACCCATCACCACAAAAACAGACAATACTTACTGTAGGGCCCCCTATTTGCCTACTTTCTTCTGCAGAGCCTCTAAGCTCCACATTATCCAGAAGGCAATAAACTGTAACTGTGGAAGTCAAAATAAAACATAGAGATGAATCTCTAACTTTAAAACATTCTATTTTGGAAGCAAGAATTGCAGTTTGGGGCATACACACCAACCAGGTGGTCTTCAGTGTGTCTGAGGAACAGAAGGTTGGGAGTTTTATTAGAGAAATGTTCTATATTGTTTTGAAGAAAAGCTCATTGGCACTAAAGAAGCATTTGGAAAGAAGGGGGAAAAAAGAGAAGCATTTGGGAGCTGACAAACTCTGATTGGTGAGTGATGGCAGTAGGCAAAACTAGTCTTAGAGTCATGTTTCAGCAGCTACTAAACTGGTCTTGGGGTTACAGCAGGCCATTTAGAAGCTGAGTTTGTTAAAAATTGAATTCTTGGAGCAGGTTCTGTGCCCCAAGTCCTGGCCCCTAGACTCTGATTTAGTTGGGTATGACAAGAATGACCCAGTTTGTATTAGCTTTCATATAACTTTGTAAGTTCTAGTTGATCCAAGGAAAAACCGAGTAAGGAGAAGAAAAGAACTGCAGGCTAATAGTTTTTGCCCCTTCGATGGAAATCTGAAAATTATGAGACCAATATTTCCTCAAAAAAAGGTCCCAACAAGATTTTAGTAATTGGGTGGACTGGGCCTCAGCAATCTGCCTATCAATTGTTTAGCTTCTCCACCAACTGCTCCTTAACTCACCCAGAATTTCTAAAAGAAGCTGAATTAGACCCTTCTTTGGCAGGACTTGTTTTTCTAGGTTAACTCAACTGGACTGTTTTATTCTGTCTCTTGGGTCTACTCTGAATTAAATTCTCATTAAACTCTGCCCATGGAGTATTCTCAGTGCAACCACTTTCCTTCCAATCCCTTTTAAAGTAAATGTCAATGTCAATTCAGTTCTAAAGAATGGGGAGAAATACAGGAAGACCAGACCACAAGATTTGTGGCACCCAGAACTGAGTATGAAGGTACCATTTTTTTTTTTTTTTTTTTTTTTTTGGCTGAAAGCAAAGAGATGAGATGGGGAAGCCAGCTGCTGGGAGTTCCTGGGATCTTTAAAAAATCTCACAGCAACACACCTTGCCTCTGCTACCCAAGGACGGGAAAGACGCTCTTCTCTGGCTTCTCTTCAAGGGGCTGATAGAGGGCATAGTCACTTGCACTGGTAAGTAGGAGGAAACAATTTTCTTCTGCCATCTACAGAGATTCTGTTTTCTTCTCTAAGTGCAGGTTTTATATGAACTGAGTTGCTAGAGAGTCCCTCTGTAAAATAAAGGATACCCTTTTGTTTCTTTTGTAAAACCTCTCTTGGTCTGCTTACTGCTGCCTTTCAGCTGATGAAACATTTCTCTTTTTCACTGTGGGTCTGTAAGAATATTCCTGCCTGTGAGAAAGGGTGAAGTTTGAAATAATTTTGTAGTATGACTGGTTGTTTTCTTGTTCTTCTCTTTGAAGTTATAGACAAGTAAGCAGCAAACCTCCACTGCTGCAAGGTGAAAAAGGAAGTTCCTTGGCCTGGGCTCTTTGCGGGAAAGCATTTGAGTCTAGATGGCAACTCTAGTCTGCTTCCAGAATGAGTGAAGCTCCTGCTACTTTGGAAAGTTTAAAGAACTTGAACGTTATCCTTTCTTTCTTGGGAAGTTAAACAGACTTTTTTGATTCACTTTTGTGGGTCAAAGTAGTTAAGAGGAGTTCAGCATGAAGGAAGCTTTTGCTAATTCGTGGCATCTTCTTTCTCTTTACTCTGTGCCTTTTCCATTTCCTAGCAGTAAATGAATAAACAAATATATCTACATATCTACATGTATATCTAAGAAAGAAGTACTCCTGAATATCAACCCTGACCCCAAAGTCACACTTTAGTGCTTCTTTAAATGTCTTCAGCAAGTTGCTTGTAGTTTCAGATTTCTAGTAACTCTGACAGAGCAGTATTTAGGATTTGGGATCAGTCTGCATGTGTAGCATTTGTTCATTTCATATTTATTAGAGATGAAACAGATGATCAAAATTCCATTTATTGCAGACTTTCCTTTCCCTTTGTAAATGTTTTGACTTTTCTGAATGGATACCCATTTTGACACATTTTAATGCCCATTAAAGGAAGCTCAGGTTCATGTTTTCAATTATGGGTGACTTTGCTCTGCTTCATGATATGAAACATTTCATCCTGCTGTTTCCGTTGGAGGAGATTAGAGAGGCTAAATGGGATCGCACATTGGAGTCATTTTTGGTCTCCTTTTTAAATTTTTAATTTTTTAATTTTTTTTTTTTTTTTTTTTTTGAGATAGAGTCTTGCTCTGTCGCCCAGGCTGGAGTGCAGTGGCATGATCTCAGCTCACTGCAAACTTCACCTCCCAAGTTCAAGTGATTCTCCCGCCTCAGCCTTCCAAGTAGCTGGGACAACAGTACATGCCACCATGCCTGGC
>PVHO010009972.1:13928-65650 GCA_004024885.1 Saguinus imperator
GGGTTTCACCATGTTGGCCAGGGTGGTCTCGATCTCCTGACCTCATGATCCACCCACCTTAGCCTCCCAAAGTGCTGGGAATACAGGCGTGAGCCACCACGCCCAGCCTAATTTTTTTATTTTTAGTAGAGATGGGATTTCGCTGTGTTGGCCAGGCTGGTCTCAAACTCCTGGCCGAATGTGATCCACCCATCTCAGCCTCCCAAAGTGCTGGATTACAGGCGTGAGCCACTGCCCCTGGCCATTCATTTTGGTTTTCTTTGGTTATGTTGGATGCCTTACTGGGACCCATTCAAATAATAATAATAAAAAAAAAACCTTTCATAGAGGTCTGTCTCAAAACTTTTTCTGCTTTCTCCAAATAAAACTAATGTTCTATTGTCCAAATAGAACAAATTCTTAAGATTTGCTCAGCTATATCTCCTTGGTTTTGACTTAATGCTCCTCTGTAGAAAATTTCATCTCACAACAAAGCCTCTTCCCTTCCTTCTGCTATAAAGTTGGGAGCTGTCACAAACTATCAGCTCAGCTTCAGCTATGTTTAATGAGTGCTTGTGCAGAATGCACCCCAGGTAAAGGAATTCAGAAATCAAAAGACTACATGATTACTGAGAAGGAGAAAAGGCAGAGAAGTGATTTCTGGAGAGCATAAACAAAATCAATATAGTACCCACTAAGGTCTTTGTTGAGTAATATTAGATAAAACAGACTAAAGGGATTGATGTCAGGAGATTTAAAGCAATCATTTAGCATCACCTGTCAGCACTGTATTCCTTGTACACTGTGGGAATGAACATCTGGGAAACCTGGACCCTGACCCCTCTTTCAATGGAACAGGGAGACAGATGTCACACTGACAAGTAGCTGCCTGAATGAGTCTTGTCCTTTTGTCTCTTAAGAAGGAACACAGCCTAAAGCCTTCTCTCAAATTCTACTCAGGGCCTCTCAGGCAGTCTGGGCCTGCCATATGGTTCTTGGTCTCAAAGAAGAGTTCTGAAGCAGGCTGTCTACATAAGATCCAAACCACCCATCAAAATACTATTCAATTTGACATCTGTTAAACATAACAATTAGACTAGCCAATTCAGTCACAATAGTGAAATTGGTATGTGTTTATAATACAGCTCAAGAGATCAAATAATTTTAGTGTTAAGAAAAAATTATTCTGATTCTTTTTTTTAAACAAGGACAATTTTAATCCTGCATTTTCCTATAGTAACATCCACTGCTGACTATGGATTGAAACTGCATTTGCTAAGAACCGTGAATATGAAGAAACTTTACATGAAGTCACATGTTGATACAGGCACACAGACATCTTCCAGAACCAAAAGAATACATATGTAACACATACCAGATAGTCTGGATGGATAAGTTTGCTTCACTAGTAATTCTATTTAGTAAAATTCACAGTTAATGCAGAATTTCATTTTTAATTTTATATCTTTATTACATATTTTTCTAATACTTTATTTATTTGTTTATTTATTTTGAGATGGAGTTCCACTCTTGTTGCCCAGGCCGGAGTGAAATGGCACGATGTCAGCTCACTGCAACCTCCACCTCTCGGGTTCAAATAATTATCCTGCCTCAGCCTCCCAGGTAGCTGGGATTACAGGCATGCACCACCATACCCAGCTAATTTTGTATTTTTAGTAAAGATGGGGTTTCTCCATGTTGGTCAGGCTAGTCTCAAATGCCTGACCTCAGGTTATCTGTCCACCTCGGCCTCTCAAAGTACTAGGATTACAGGCATGAGTCACTGCACCTGGACCTAATACTTTATTTTTTAAAAAACACTCATTCATTACTGTAATTTGCTTGGCAATAAATAATGGTTTCATGGGTTCTAAGTTTCTTTTATTTTTCCCAAATAAATGTAGACACATCTAATGATATTCAGAGATCAGTCATTTAAAAAATAAGCCAGCAGCCTAAGAACTAATAAAGTAAATTCCTAAACCTGATTAAGACTCTTTATCAATAATGGAACAACGAATAGTACATATGATACTGGAACATCCCCATTAAAGTTAGAAAGACAAAACATTTTGACTGTTAAACACTTTACTATACTGGAGAGATTCAGCAATATAATAATTATAAAAAATGTGAAGAATAAAAATTAGAAAAGAAGGAATAAACTATTGAAATGTGATAGTTTACATGACTAAACCTAAGATTTTAATCACTAAACTTTCTTTTATACTTTAAGTTCTGGGGTACATGTGCAGAACGCACAGGTTTGTTATAGCTATACAGGTACCATGGTGGTTTGCTGCATGGTTCTAAGTTTCTTAAAAGTGTCCACAGCAATTTAAAACAACACAAGTCTTCTTTCCAATTTGTAGCACCTGACTTAAAGTTTAAATTCATCTAACGCATCATTAAAACTGTCATTTTCTCTTGTGAGAAGACATGTTTTAATTGCTATTTCCAGGACTATATATTGAGCATAGGTGTTCATTATTTTTAATTGGTTAGCAGAATCTTACTCACATAATTTATAGCCAGAATAAGAACCTCTAGCCTCTCTGAATGGCTTTCACTCAGAACAATGATTATGATAAATGTCTAAAATGTATCTGTGGTGCTCCCACCTGACATTACCAACATGTTTCCAAGTAAGCTTAGAAAATATGATTATTTAAACATATGCATAATATTTTACCACACAATCACTTCTTTAACCATTTTTCAATTGTTCATTTATAACATTTATAATTTTTTATTATAAATAATATTGTGATCAATACTTTCATACATAAGTTTTATGCAAGACTGATTACTTCTTCTAATGTCTTTTTTTTTTTGTAGAAGTGTTCCTATTTCTCCACATCCTCTCCAGCATCTGTTGTTTCCTCACTTTTTAATGATCACCATTCTAACTGGAGATCAAGTCTGATCTTTTAATGATCAAGTCTGATCTTTAATCATCGCCATTCTAACTGGTGAAAAAGATCAAGTCTTATCTTTTTATGGATGGTATCTTATTGTGGCTTTGATTTACATTTCTCTAATGACAAGTGATGAGCTTTTTTTCATGTTTTTTGGCCGCTTCTAACGTCTTTTAATGTCAAAGAAGTGGCTTACTGGTTCAAACAGTGCACATACATGTATGCTTTACCAAATAATCTCCAAAATAGCTCGAACAACTCCTACCAACAGTATGTTATTGTGCCTATAGTGTGGACTTTGCAGCAACAAAGCAAATTTAACCACAAATCTATTAGATTCTCACCCATCTCAAAACTGTCACATCAAAGAAGCAAGGAAACATATTACTGGTGAAGAAGCCAAATTCAAATTCTTTTTTAAAAAATCACTCAGCTTTAGAACAGTAAAGTAACAAAAATGCTCCCCACAAGAAGTCTACTGGATTTTTCAAAAAATAAATTTAAAAAGAGAGAAAGTCAGGCCAGGTTTGGTGGTTCACAGCTGTAATCCCAACACTTTGGGAGGCCAAGACAGGTGAATCATGAGGCCAGGAGTTCAAGACCAGCCTGACCAACATGGTGAAACCCCATCTCTAAAAATACACAAAATTAGCTGGGTGTGGTGATGGGTGCCTGTAATCACAGCTACTCAAGAGGCTGAGGCAGGAGAATTGCTTGAACCTGAGAGGCAGAGGTTGCAGTGAGCTGAGATCACACCATTGCACTACAGCCTGAGTGACAGTGTGAGACTCCATCTCAAAAAAAAAAAGAGAGAAAGTCAGTACCAAATGACCAAAATTTTTTATTTGACTAAATTCTGTTCATGCATGAGCATGACAGTCTCCCCTATTTATTTGACTTTTTGCAATAAAAAAAGCCTTGTACAGAATAGAGAAAATGCCAAGGATGAGGGCGGTCTACAGTTTTACTGTAGAATAAATAAGTATATATATATATATATATATATATATATATATATATATATATAAAATAGTAGGAAGTAGAAACGTTTCTCTTCAAAGCTTCATAAGTATTAGAAATAATAGTTTTAAAAACTTTCTTCAAAGCCTTATTGCTTTTTGCTAATAACTCTTCTATGTAGCTGTTAGACATGCTTCTAGGCATGTAGTACATTCTATGTCATTGTACTTATAACCAAGATATCTGTGCTGGACATGCTCACAGGCATGTCCCAGCTCACAGCCTATGCTCTTTCCTATTTAGACTTTCCTTTTGTTCTCCATTGCATTTACCTGTTTAGAAAAGTTTTAAGTTATTAGCCAATCAGGTTTTAGTTTAGATTGTGAAGTCTAGCTCCAACCAGTGGAGATCAGACACAATAGTAAAGACAACCCCAAATGCATAAAAGATAAATATGTCTGCTTTTCCTTTGTTCGTTGTACTCTCGTGGCAAGATGGCTGGTGAGAGTACCCTTCCTGCAGGAAGTAAAAATTGCCTTGTTGAGAGATCCTTTGTCTCAGTACTAATTTTTCTTTACAGCACCAAGCATCTGTTTCCAATTATATATTTCTTAAAAGGCTTCTCTCCCTCTGGCCATATCAACTTTCAGTTCAGGCCATTAAATACAGACAAATTTTCAAATTCAGTTTTGTTTTTTTTTTTTTTGAGACAGTTTTCCTCTTGTTACCCAGGCTGGAGTGCAATGGCACGATCTCGGCTCACCACAACCTCTGCCTCTTGGGTTCAGGCAATTCTCCTGCCTCAAATTCAGTTCTTTACTTCTCCAAGATCTTTGATGCTATCATCATCTACCCCTGGCCATTTTTCCTGAATGACATCAATTATATCATCTGTAAAGTCTCCCTGAATGATAATTTCATCCTCCACTGTTACTGAGGCACCACAGGAGAATTTTTGAGCAAAAAATCTTTGTGCTTATTTAAAATCAATTTCAAAAGTTCCAAGGCCACACACTCCTATTTCTTCTTTGCTCTGGGAATTTTGGCTGTAGTAACCTTTTGTGGTATAGTCTTCTTTTTTTGTTTTATTTTACTCCTTCCACCTCTCCTGTTTTTTCTTCTCTTCTTCTTCCCCTGCCGTTCCTTGACCCTCACTAATTCCTTGTTTGGGTGAATTTTCTACAGTAAGTTTTGCAAATTCATTTGGAAAATTCTTCTCTACCTATTGTCTACATTTAGCAACATCAGGCATATATTCACAGTACTCTGTTGGTAATAAACAAACTCCACAATAAAGGACTTGAAGTGGGTAATCGGCATCTAACTTGGCACTGTTCCTTGGGTCTCCTTTACAGTCAGCCCCACTGGATTCAGAAATGTCAGCAGCCATTTCCCAAACCCAAGTGGCCACACAGGCCCCACTGGCTCCGTTTCCACTGCTATCTGTTGCCCAGGCTGGAGTTCAGTGTTGCAATCTCAACTCAGTACCACCTCTGCTTTCTGGGTTCAAGTGATTCTTCTGCCTCTGCTCCCCGAGTAGCTGGGACTACAAAGGGGTGCCTGGAGATGGGGTTTTGCCATGTTGACCAGCCTGGTCCCCTGACCTCAAGTGACCACCCACCTCAGCCTCCCAGAGTGCTGGGATTACAGGAGTGAGCCACCATGCCTGGCCCTGATTCTTGTTTAAATACTAAGGAAGACTTTATTCAAAACTATTTCAATAAGATATTGAAAAAGGGGAAAAAGATTGTGTTCAACTCTGAATATGGCAAAGGTAACTGGGGATTTGTAGCCAGAGCTAAGTGAAGGAGTCAAGGGATGGAAAATTGCTAAGAGGAGCCATCAAGGGTATGGAAAGTCTTCCTAAAGGCAGGCCAAGCAGGGACTTGTACTGTACATCAAAGGCAGGAGATGAGGAGCTTAATTAGTTATCAAAGTAGAGGGATTCTCACTAAACTGACAGCAAGATTCTTGCTAAAACTGGGCTAGGCAGGCCAAAGACAAGACTGGACGCCAAGGCCTAGGCCTAGAGAGGACTTAGGGCTTAGGATTTGGGGTTCAGTCTGCATGTGTAACATTGTTTCACTTCATATTTATTAAAGTTGAAACAGACAACCAAAATTCCATCTATTGCAAACTCTCCTTTTCTAAGTGTTTGGTCAAGGAGAGAGTCTTTATCAGTATCCTCAAGTTTGCTTCTCTTCTTTCCCAACCTTTCCCATCCTGCTGCTCCAACCACACCAGCTACAAAAGAGAGGTCTCTACTTCCTCTGCCAGCCCCTTCCCTTATACTTCCAAGATTCCCTCCTTATGGAAACCCAGAGATTGCCAGACTCTCCAGACTCCAGATTTAGCATCTTTTTTTTTTTTTTTTTTTTTTTTTGAGACGGAGTTTCGCTCTTGTTACCCAGGCTGGAGTGCAATGACGCGATCTCGGCTCATCGCAACCTCCGCCTCCTGGGTTCAGGCAATTCTCCTGCCTCAGCCTCCTGAGTATCTGGGATTACAGGCATGCGCCACCATGCCCAGCTAATTTTTTGTATTTTTAGTAGAGACAGGCTTTCACCATGTTGACCAGGATGGTCTCAATCTGTTGACCTCGTGATCCACCCACCTCAGCCTCCCAAAGTGCTGGAATTACAGGTGTGAGCCACTGCACCTGGCCAGATTTAACATCTTAACTAGCAAATGTGTGTCTGATTCATTCCAGTCCCTGATTGCTAGGGTCAGTCTACTCCCTGATGAAAGAGTTAGGGCTCTTTCCACTTTGAGAGCTTGCTTTCCAGATGTAGAGACTGATCCCTGACAGCCCCACTGGCAGCATTTGCAGGCCCCATGCCTGGGAGGAGACTTGTCAGTAGAGGAGGCAGACCTATTAAGCAAACAGATCCCCCTCCCCTTAGCTGGTATGTTTTCATTTATTTCTTTTCTTTTGGTGCCAAGAACATTCAGAGAACATTTTTGGTCAATCGGTCAACAGCTTTCACTAGTGAAGCACTGTGTGTAAACAACAGAAGGAATTCTAAAACCAAGGCTTAAGAAATGGGGTAAATACTATTTTGTGGTGGTTTGTTTTTTTTTTTAATTTCTACCATCCCAAATTGGACTGGGGTAGGCCAGCAAACCAAGGAGTTTGTGGTTTTCTTCCTTTCCACTTCAAGAAAAGGTATCAACCTTCTTGTGTGGCTCCGATGTTAAGCGGACCTGGGATTAGATCTTCTCTTTGTCATCCACCGCTTCAATGGCCTTCTGCTCTGGGTTTTGGTTTCTTCTTCTTGTTAAGAAAATTAAATGTACATAATGTGCCTAGAGCAGAGCCTGGTATATAGCGAGTACTCAATGAATAGAAGCTGTTATTACTCATGCCCCTGCCTTCACCACTAAATAGTAGTTTGAGTTGCCTTACAGTGGAAAGTACAATACAGTGGAAGAGGTTCAAGTCTGGACTCGTAGTGATTCAAGTGTCTATTTGGGAAACCCCTTTCTCTCTTGGCCTTAGTTTCCATAACTATGGAGCCAGAATGGATGGACTAAATCAGTGTTTCTCACACATGGCTGTACATCACAATCACCTGGAAGCTTATTGAAAATATATCTCCCAGGCTGGGCATGGTGGTTCCTGCCTATAATCCCAGCACTTTGGGAGGCCAAGGCGGGTGGATCACCTGAAGTCAGGAGTTTGAGACCAGCCTGACCAGCCAACATGGTGAAACCCCAACTCTACTAAAAATTCAAAAAATTAGTTGGGCATGGTGGTACATGCCTATAATCCCAGCTACTCAGAAGGCTGAGTCATGAGAACCACTTGAACCTGGGAGGGAAAGGTTGCAGTGAGCTGAGATCACACCACTGCACTCTAGCCTGGGCAACACAGCAAGATTCCCTCTCTCTCTCTCTTTCTCTCTCTATTCATATATATGTACTCCATCCCTGGAGATTCAGACGCTTAGGGTAGGCTTTAGGGTTTATGTTTTATAAAAGCCTCCCTAAAAGAATGGATAAACAAATCTGGTATACTCACAGTAGGATTCTAATTCATAATTTAAAAACACAAACTGCTCATGCACACAACAAAATGAATACAATCTTAAAAATATTATGTTGAGCAAAATAAGTCAGACACAAAAGACTTCATTCAGTATTACTCCATTTGTATGAAGTATAGGAACTGGCAAAGCTGATCTTGTGGTAGGAGTCAGAATAGACATGACAGCCGAGGAGTGAAAACCGGTACTGACTAGAAAGGAGCACAGGAAACTTTCAGGAATGAAAGGAATGTTCTAGACCTAAATCTCAGTGGGTAGTTACCTGGGTGTTTGTAAACATTGAAATTCACTAAGCTGGATACTTACATTTGTGCTTTGTGCATTTTATTGTATATAAATTATGTCTTAACAAAGTACTGTTAGCATGGGAAGAAAAAGCTTCCCTGACAACTCTAATGGAGAGCCAAGTTTGAGCATGATCCCTAGGGTTTCCTTCAGTTCTAAAGCCCTGTGATTCTTTTTTGTTGTTGTTTTAAATAGGGTCTCAATATGTTGCCCAGGCTGGTCCCAAATTCCTAGGCTCAAGCAATCCTCCCTGCTTGCTCCCCAAAATGTTAGGATCACAGGGGTGAGCCGTGGCACCTGGCCCCCTATGATTCTTAGAACTCCACCTCAGCCCTGCAGCAAGTCACCTTTGTGGGAGAATGGCCAATCACTTTTATCCATAAATTAGATGCTCTCTTTTACCTTTCTTGGTCAAAGACAAGATCAAAGATATTAAGAAAAGCCAGAGTCCTGAGCCTCTCCTAGCACTTACATATGGGATGTTGGCTGGGTGTGGTGGCTCATGCCTATAATCCTAGCACTTTGGGAGGCCGAGGTGGGTGGATCACCTGAGGTCAGGAGTTCAAGACCAGCCTGTCCATCATGGTGAAACCCCATCTTATTAAAAAAAAAAAAAAAAGATATGGGATGTTGATAAGGGGTCTTCCAAGCCCCAATATGACAGGACAAAGGCAAAGAGAAGGATATTGAATCACCTTCAATCTGATCTGAACCTGTCCTGTTGGCCCAAAGGGACCAACAAATCAGAATTTTCTGTTGTTTGTTTTATTTTCTTCTCATTCATTCTTTCACCAAATATTTATTGAGTGCCTGCATGGGCCTGTCATTGACTGATATTGCAAAATAAATATGACAACAAGGTACCTGCCTTCATAAAGTTTAGATTCTACAAAGGAGGGAAAGCCAATATGAAGATAAATGGAGATAATTATAAATTATAAATTGTGATGAGTGCTAGGAAAAAAAGAGGATGAGATAGGGAGAAATTGGGGAAAGAGAGGCCAAGGAGAGAGTTAATATTTGCACAAAGAATGAAAGGTTGCTAATGATCCAAAATGTGAAGAGCTGAGGGAATCAAGTTCAAGAATGGGAAAAAACCTTTAGGGCCAAGGGAATGGCAGGTGTAAAGGCCCTCCTTGAGGTAGGGAAGAGTTTGGCATATTCTAGGAACAGAAAGGAGAACAATATGTCTAGAAGGTAGTGATTTAGAAGGAGAGTCTATCAGATGACATCAGAAAGCAAGACCTTGAAGGAAATTTTATTTTAAGAACAATGGGAAGCTATTAAAGGATTTAAGCCAGGAGTGATGCAATTTGAATTGTGTTTCAGAGGGGAAAAAAAATCACTCTGGCTGATCGAGACCATTCTGGTCAACAAGGTGAAACCCCGTCTCTACTAAAAATACAAAAAATTAGCTGGGCATGGTGGTGCACGCCTGTAGTCCCAGCTACTCAGGAGGCTGAGGCAGGAGAATTGCTTGAATCCAGGAGGCGGAGGTTGCAGTGAGCCGAGATCGTGCCATTGCACTCCAGTCTGGGTAACAACAGTGAAACTCCGTCTCAAAAAAAAAAAAAAATCACTCTGGCTGCTACATGGGGAATGGATGAAACAGAACAGGCGGAGGCAGAGATTTCAATTAAAAGATATTCAGGCCGGGCACAGTGGCTCACACCTGCAATCCCACCACTTTGGGAGGCCAAGGCGGGTGAATCACCTGATGTCAGGAGTTCGAGACCAGACTGGCCAACATGGTAAAACTCCATCTCTACTAAAAATACAAAAAAATTAGCCAAGCATGGTGGCAAGCACCTGTAATCCCAGCTACTCGGGAGGCTGAGGCAGGAGAATTGCTTGAACCCAGGAGGCAGAGGTTGCAGTGAGCTGAGATCACACCATTGCACTCCAGCCTGGGCAATAAGAGCAAAACTCTACCTCAAAAAAAAAAATAGAAAGAGACATTGAAGTTAGGCATGGTGATCCACGCCTGTAATCACAGCACTTTGGGAGGCTAAGGCAGGAGGATTACTTGAGGCCAGGAGTTCAGGGCCAGCCTGGGCAACATAGTGAGACCTTGTCTCTAGGAAAAATAGACAAAATTAGCCAGGCATGGTAGTGCATGCCGATAGTCCCAGCTACTTGAGAGGCGGAAGTAAGAGGATCAGTTGAGGTGAGCAAAGATTGTACCACTGTGCTCCAGCCTGAATGATAGAGCAAGACTCTGTCTCAAAAAAAAAAGACATTCAAGCCAGACATAGTGGCTCAAGCCTGTAATCCCAGCTACTTAGGAGGCTGAGGCAAGATGATTGCTTGAGCCAAGGAGTTTGAGGCCAGCCTGGGTAACATTAGGGTATTAGGGAGACCCTCTCTCTCTAAAATATATGTATATATGTATATAATGTGTGTGTGTGTGTATATATATATATATATTTCATACATATAATTTATATATAATTAGATATATAATAATTATACATTATATATATATATAATAAGAGATATTCAGTTGTCCAGGCAACAGTGATGGTGGCTTTGCCTAGAGGAGCTGCAAGCTTTTGGTTGGTGGCTTCCAGGGGGATGCTAAGCCTCTGGCGCTGTTTGAAGATGTTGGTGAATTCCTCATGCTCAGTTGACTTGTTGTTCTTTCCCCAGAAGTTATGCATAAGGCAGATTAAAGGGGCCCACAGAATGCTGGGCTCAGTCCCTAATGTGCCTGTCTTCAGACACATTCACAAAGAGGAAGTCTTGAGAAGTGAGCCACATTTATGACCATGCCTTCTCCAGGCTCTTTTTATCCGTCTCTTCTTCTCTGTTGGTATCCCATGTCCAGCCTCAGGAGAATCTGCCCTCCTGACACCATGCCCCAGAGTTCTCTGGACCCTTCTTTCTTTGCCTCTTCCTCTCTTCCCTTCCCCAGAACTCTGCCCCTAAGTAGGAAAATACAAAACTTACCCAGTAACACTAATTGCTACCAACCTTATGGCTGAGATCATTTGCACTATTACCCTAGTGACCCATAAGACAAGCTGCGGAACCTGGCTAATTAAGGGATAATATTTTGAGCAGAATGTGGCTTGAATTCTGTTTTGTAAGTTATTCCCACTCTGCCTTTCCATAGAACTCAGACCACCAGAGAAGAAAAGCATTAACTAGAGACATTATCTTGGACCTCTGGGATCTAGGTCAACAGACAGAAGGATTTGGAGCAACAAAGGATAGGACTGGCTTTCCCTTTTTTTTTTTTTTTTAATCCCCTCCCTCACCACAGAAAAAACTGGCTTTCCAAAGGAACCTCAAGAGATGACAATCCAGGGCAGTTAATCTTGCCCTTTGCAGCCCACAGCCAGAGGGCACCCTCTTGTCTGGGAAATGACAGAGCCCAGAGACAGGCTAGAGAACAGTGGGCCTGGAGGAGGCAGGGCTTAAGCAGACTCCTGAAGGAAGGGTAGGATTTGGAGAAGATGATGGAAGTGGCCATGGCCTTCTAAACAAGGTAAAAAGAAACCCTCATTTGCATTCTGGAAGCTACAAGGCCAGAGGTATACAACTCTCTCCTTACCTTGTTCCCTATTCCCCATCCATGGTTGTAGAGAGGCATGCTGGACATCAAACATAGCCCATGTCTGACAACTGCTGATTCTAACTGATGCTGACTGGGCTACAGTTTCCTTCCCTGACTCCTCTCCTCATTTGAGCAAGCTGGAGCCCACTTATGAATGAGCAGAAGTAAGTCACGAACCGTGTTCTTGCAGGTGGGGTAAACCATGCATTATTCTAGTCAAAGAGAGTCATCTGGCTGGGCAGGGTAGCTCATGCCTGTAATCCCAGAACTTTGGGAGGCTGAGGCAGGTGGATCACCTGAGGTCAGGAATTCGAGACCAATCTGGCCAACATGGTAAAACCCTGTCTGTACTAAAAATACAAAAATTAGCCAGGCATGTTGGCATGTACTGTTGTCCCAACTATTCCAGAGGCTGAGGCAGGAGAATTGCTTGAACCCGGGAGGTGGAGGTTGTAGTGAGCCAAGATCACGCCACTGCACTCCAGTCTAGGGCAATAGAGCTAGGCTGTATTTTCAGAAGTCATATTTATTCTCAGAGGGCAAATCCTTGCCATAAAAGAAATATTCAGGCCAGGCACAGTGGCTCATGCTTGTAATTCCAGCCCTTTGGGAGGCCAAGGTAGGAGTGTCTCTTGAGCACAGGAGTTCAAGATCAGCCTGGGCAACATAGTGTGACCTCATCTCTACTAAAAAAATTATTGGCCTGGCATGGTGGCTCACACCTTGTTAGTGGCAGGGGTGGGACCAGAACTCAAGTTTTCACATGCTGGTTCTTTCTTTGACTCCCCAAACCCACTCCCACCCCCCACCCCCAATCCCCTATCTCCTCACCTCCATTGAGGTATCTGATGCTCAGGGCCCTGGTTAGACAGCTGAAGGTGGTATCTCAGCTACTTGAGAGGCTCAGGTGGGAGAACTGCTTTAGCCCAGAAGGTCAAGGCTGCAGTGAGCTATGATCTCGCCACTGCCCTCCAGCCTGGGTGACGGAGCAAGACCCTGTCTATAAAAACAGAAAGAGGCTGGGCGGGGTGGCGCCTGTAATCCCAGCAGCGGAACACGAGGACAAGAGATCGAGACCATCCTGGCCAACAAGGTGAAACCCCGTCTATACTAAAAATACAAAAAAATAGCTGGGCGTGGTGGCGCATGCCTGTAGTCCCAGCTACTCAGGAGGCTGAGGCAGGAGAATTGCTTGAACCCGGGAGGCAGAGGTTGCAGTGAGCCAAGGTCACGCCATTGCACTCCAGCCTGGCGCCTGGTGACGGAGTGAGACTGTGTCTCAAAACAAAACGGAAACAAAACAAAAACCCAGAAAGAAAGAAATATTCAATGGCATATGTTGCAACCTCTCTGAATGGAATGCCACTCATTTGGAATAACAGCAAGTCAAAGTTAGAAGAGAACTCAAAAGTCTAATAATTCATCAGCCTAGGCAACATGATAAAACCCCAACTCTACCAAAAATACAAAAAAAACATTATCCAGGCATGGTGGCACATGCCTGTAGTCCCAGCTACTAGGGAGGCTGAGCTGGGAGAATTGCTTGAACCCTGAAGGCAAAGGTTGCAGTGAGCTGAGATGACACCACTGCACTCCAGCCTGGGTGACAGAGCAAGACCCTGTCTCAAAAAAAAAAAAAAAAATCTAATAATGCAATTTTTTTCTCATACAGGTGAAGAAAAAGTTATCCATAGAGAGAAAGTAACTTGCCAGAAATCACATAGGGAGTTAGTGGCAGGGTTGGGACCAGAACTCAGGTTTTCACATGCTGGTTCTGTCTTTGACTCCCCAAACCCACTCACACCCCCTGCCCCCAGTGTATAGTCATATAGTCCTATCCTCTTATTTTTTTTATTTTGGAGACAGAGTCTCACTGTGTCACCCAGGCTGGAATGTAATAGCACTATCTTGGCTCACTACAACCTCCACCTCCCAGGTTTAAGCGATTCTCGTGCCTCAGCCTCCTGAGTAGCTGGGATTATAGGCACGCACTGCCAGGCTAATGTTTGTATTTTTAGTAGAGACAGGGTTTCACCATGTTGGCCAGGATGGTCTCAAACTCTTGGCCTCAAGTGATCCACCCACCTCAGTCTCCCAAATTGTTGTTCCTACAAGCATGAGTGCTGGACCGTATCTCCTAATTTTAAAACTGAGAAAGCTGAGACCTAGATGGACCTAGGGTCACACTGCCATTTAAATGACAGGTTTATCCAGGTGATTTGACTCGTGTGTCAGATTCTTCTTTTTATCCACCATGCTGAAGAGCAACTCATCTTAAGTCCTAAATAACTTAAGTCCTAAGTAACTCAATGAAGATGATGAATTTAAAAGGAGAATTTTTATCAGAGATATCACAGATCAAAGAACAGTCTTCATACTGCAGAGTGGAAGAACAGTTGAGAAACACAATTGCACAGTTTCTCATTGCTGTCAGCATTACTGTCGTGTAATTTTTTTTTTTTTTTTTTTTTTTTTTTTGAGATAGAGTCTCATTCTGTCACCCAGGCTAGAGTATAGTGGCACAATCTTGGATCACTGCAACCTCTGCCCCCCAAATTCAAGCGATTCTCCTGCCTCAGCCTCCCTAGTAGTTGGGATTACTGGCATGCACCACCATGCCAGGCTAATTTTTGTATTTTTAGTAGAGACAGGGTTTCACATGTTGGTCAGGCTGGTCTTGAACTCCTAACCTCAGATGATCCACCTGCTTTGGCCTCCCAAAGTGCTGGGATTAAAGGCATGAGCCACAGTGCCTGGTCTAGCATTTTTGTCCTGTATTAATAGTAGGGAGTGTATGTCCCTGATGAGTAGTAACAGCAACAAGGTCTATGCAGGTCCACAAACCTTTACCTGTAATTGCAAAATCCCAACACCCTGAAAACCATAAAGTTTTGTTCCCCCTTTGGCAACTCATTTGGCAGCAAAATCTGACCTTAGCCTGAAGACATTTAGCAACAAAACCCATCCCGAATTGATGTGAATCAATTCATAGTCTGCATTCATCCTGCTTGTTATGAAGATCCATGCCTTTTTGCTATAAGAAGCATTAATATTTTTATTATGGGGTACTCCCAGCCCCCTTATATGTGATTTAATATAATATATAGATGATACTATTTTTCTAACATTCACAAAGTTCTGATTTCTAAAAAACATCTAATACAACTAAACATTATGGACCTGTATTACATTTAGAATGTACATATCCCTCCAGAATTGATGTAAAGAATATTGGTCTTTATCTCTCTCCCTATAATACCCAAATAAGATTTACTCCACTGAGACTTTGCCAATCCAAGACTTGGTCCAGTTGTATAGTTCTACCAGGAGAACTGTTTTGTGCAGGGGGGTTGGTGGAGGGAGGGAGGTGGGGCTAGGGGATTGTTTCTTTCTTTTAAACTAACCCCTAGGATTCACTTGTTCTGAGTTAGGCTGAGGATTTGACCTGGTGAGATCTCCTGCTTACCCATTGTACAGTGACTAGTGTTTACATTAGGCCTGTGGCTGCTCTGATGGTGAAGAGAGCTTGTACCTACATTATCAAGTGTTCATAGCAAGTGATCAGTGTGGACTTAGGCCACTCCATCGATGTCCAGTTCCATGGATATTAGCTTCTGGTCATGAGCTGTCCCACTACCCCTTGGATATTGAATTGGACTGTTGATTCAGCCCCCTCATTCTCAATCCTGTTCCTGGGTCTAAGTTAATCGTCCCCAAATGCCTGCCACCTTTTTCTTTCTTCCTTTCTTTTCTTTTTTGGTATGATCAGAGCTCACTGCAGCCTCAACCTCCCAGGTTCAAGTAATCCTCCCTCCTACCTCACCCTCCCAAGTGTCTGGGACCATAGGTGTGTACCATCACACCCAGCTAATTTTTTAAAAATTTTTTGTAGAGATGAGTTCTCACTATGTTGCCTAGGCTGGTCTCAAACTCCTGGGCCCAAGGAATCCTCCCCCTGTGGCTTCTTAAAGTACTGGGATTACAGGTGGGAGCCACCATGCCTGGACTCCTTTTCTAACTCAGATTTTCTGGCCACTCTCACTTCTTTGCAGAAATTCCCATTACACTTTTTGGCCCATGAGTATAGCATTACGGTAAGGAAAATCCAAAGACAAAATAACTACACATACTGCCTCCCAGTTAATAACATGCCTCTGATAACTTGCCTTAATTGAGCTTTTTCATTTTTGTTTTTGAGTCAGAGTCTCACTCTGTTGCCCAGGCTGGAGGGCAATGGCACAGTCACAGCTCACTGTAGCCTCAACTTCCTGGGGTCAGGTGATTCCCCCACCTCAGCCACCCAAGTAGCTGGGACCACAGTCTTGTGCCACCTCTCTGGGCTAAGAGCCTTTTGTTAATCAGAGCTTCTCCCCACCACATTCCTATCCTTTACTTTCTTTGTTTTTTAAAGGAAATGAATTCCTTCCTTCCCTTCTCCCTTCTCTTCCCTTCTCCCTTCCCTTCTCCCTTCTCCCTTCCCTTCTCCCTTCCCTTCCCTTCCCTACCCCTTCTCCCTTCTCTACTCCCTTCCCTCTTCCTTTCCCCCTTCCCTTCCCTTCCGTTTTCTGACAATTTCTCTCTTTCACCCGGGCTAGGGTGAAGTGGCATGTTACCAGCTCACTGCAACCTCCTCCCGCTGGGTTCAAGCAATTCTCCTGCCTCAGTCTCTCGAGTAGGTGGATTTATAGGCACCTGTCACCATGCCTGGCTAATTTTTGTATTTTTAGTAGAAACAGGATTTCGCCATGTTGGCCATGCTGGTCTTGAAGTCTTGACCTCAGGTGATCCACCCACCTCGGCCTCCCAAAGCTCTGGGATTACAGGTGTGAGCCACCACGCCAGGCCAGGTTGAATTTATTTCTGATTTGCCTTCATAATTAATACCCATTAAAGCTAGATTCTGCTGTTTGAAAAATGGTCCTTTTAGCAACAATCAAAAGCTAAAAATTAAATTCGATATTGCTTTTGGAAGAGATCAGTGATACAGAATAAATATTTTAAATATATATTTAATTTTATGAAACTAACATATTATCTAGTTTATAAATATTTCATATTTGTATTCCAAGTGTTACTGTATTGAATCTTTATGAACTCTAGGGAGCACAGTATAATAATAAGTTTCAAAACATTATGATAACTATTCATGATGTAGATTTTCCCTCTGCATCCACAATCAGAGCTTACCAGTCCTAGCTCTTGTCTCATTAAGATCCAGTCCTGTACTAAAACAAATCTGAAATCTGATAAATTAATAAGAAACATTATTGGCACATTAGTCTTTTACTAAGGGTCATCAGTATCTTTACCTGAAGAAATAATTGGGCCGGGTGCAGTGGCTCACACCTGTAACCCCAGCACTTTGGGAAGCCAAGATGGGTAGATCACTTGAGGCCAGGAGTTTGAGACCAGTCTGGCCAACATGGTGAAACCTTGTCTGTACTAAAAATACCAAAATTAGCCTGGCATGTTGGCGGGCACCTGTAGTCTCAGCTACTTGGGAGGCTGAGGCAGGAGAATTGCTTGAATTTGGGAGGCAGAGGTTTTAGTGAGCCAAGATTTCATCACTGCCCTGCAGCCTGGGCAACATGTTGAGAAAATATGAAAGAAAAAAGAAAGAAAGGGAGGGAGGAAGGGAGGAGAAGGAGGAAGGGAAAGAGAGAGAGAAGGGAGGGAGGGACAGAAGGAAGGAAGGAGGGAAGGAGGTAAGGGAGGGAAAGAGAGAGAAAGAAAAAGAGGGAGGAAGGGAGGGAGGGAAGAAAGGAAGGGAAGGAAGGAAGGAAGGAGGGAAGGGAGGAAGGAAGAAAGGGAAAAAGACAGAAAAAAGGAAGGAGGGAAAAGAAAGAAAAAAGAGGAAGGAAGGAAGGAAAGAGTTAAGTGCTCCATTGGTTAATAGGTACCAATAGAGAAAAAACAATGTTCTTGTTCCAATCCATCATGATTCTTACAATCTAGACGGGGGTTGGCAAACTTTTTCTGTAAAAGCACAGATAGTAAATATTTTATGCTTTGTGGACCACATAAGGTCTCCGTTGGATATTCTTTTTTTTTTTTAACAGAATCATTTAAAAATGTAATGAAATGTGAGAAGAGCAAATGAGCACTGTAGTCACTAAGGGCTTTGATGACCATCAACAAAAGATAAGTAAATTAATGTTTGTATAGTAAGCTAGGCACTACGATCAGTGGGAAAGGACAAGCATCACATGGGGACCAGGAAGCAGCCAAGTTTGGCTGGAATTTATTACTTTCTGTGAGAAAATATACACTAGAGAGTTCTCCTTACATACACCATAGCGTCCTCCTTCTAGGATATTAGCGTCTCAATGACAGGGCTCTCCACCATCCTTTCCAGCTTTATATTTTTTATCCTTTCCAGCTATTTATTTATATATTTTATATCATTTCCAGCTATTTTATATCCTTTCCAGCTTTATATACATTTATATATATATATATATTTTGTGTGTGTGTGTGTGTGTGTGTATGCATAAATTAATACATATGGCTGAGTGGTGGCTCACTTTGGGAAACTGAGGTGGGAGGATCACTTAAGCCCAGGAGTTCCAGACCAACTTGGGTAATGGAGTGAGACCTCATCTCTACAAAAAAAAAATTTTTTTTTAATTAGTCAGGCATGTTGGCACATGTCTGTAGTGCCAGCTACTCAGGAGGATGAGGTGGGAGGATGGCCTGAGCCTGGGATGTTGAGGCTGCGGTGGGCCAAGATCGTGCCGTTGCACTCCAGCCTGAGTGATGGAGTGCAACGGCAAAACAAAGAACAAACTATATGAATTTGAGTTAGAAAATATGGGCCGCGTGCAGTGGCAATGGCTGGCAGATCACTTGAAGCCAGGAGTTCAAGACTAGTCTGGCCAACATGGCAAAACTCTGTCTCTACTAAAAATATAAAAATTAGCCAGGCATGGTGGCACGTGCCTGTAGTCCCAGCTACTCAAGAGGCTGAGGCACGATAATCACTTGAACCTGGGAGGCAGAGGTTGCAGTGAGCAGAGATCACACCATTGCACTCCAGCCTGGCTGACAGAGCAAGACTGTCTCAAAAATTAAAAAAAAAAAAAAAAAAAAAAAGAATTAGAATATATAAAATGCTTAGCCTGACCAACATGGTAAAACCCCATCTCTACCAAAAAATACAAAACTTAGCCAGGCATAGTGGTGAGCACCTGTAATCCCAGCTACTGGGGAGGCTGAGGCAGGAGAATTGCTTGGACCCGGGAAGCAGAGATTGCAGTGAGACGAGATCACGCCACTGTATTCCCACCTGGGTGACAGGAGTGAGACTCCATCTAAAAAACAGAAAACAAAACAAACAAAAATAAATCCAGCTAGCAAATAAATAAATAATACATAAATCCAGTTGGCCTCTGTTGACAGATCTATGCTCCTGACACAAACTATACTTGTTCTCTCTGGGTTCGGGAATCTAGGGTATGAGCCAACATATATGCTTGTCTGAAAGAGCCATTTATCTCTGAATCTTTCTCACTGAGCCCTAACTTATCATCCTTATTCTGTGCACCTTAGTAAAATCTCTGCTACTGAGGGCCTTTCAACAACTTTGCCCAGGCCTAGGGTCTCCTGGGGCCACAAACATTAAAAAAATGGAAGCAGCCAACACACCATCCTCTGGACAGCAGAGACCAGTGCAATGCATTCCTTTTCTCTTTGCTCCAATCTCTTCTATTCCCTGTCCTTCTCTCTTCCTCTCTCCATCTCTCTTCTCTCTTCTTCCCTCATCAATTCCCCTTCCTCATCCTAAACCTTGCTAATCCTCCAGCTCTACCAGGACACTTGCCTAACAGGGTCAGAACACCAGCCCAAAGCAGCACAAAGAAAGCTGGAAAGCCTCTTACCACTACTCCTGACCCATCCACCTGACCACCTTCTCTGTCCCACTCAGGCCTCCTGGGATGGATGTCACTCGCCTGCTCCTGGCCACCCTGCTGGTCTTCCTCTGCTTCTTCGCTGCCTACAGCCACCTGCCCCCTGAGGAGAAGCTCCGAGATGACAGAAGCCTGAGAAGCAACTCCTCTGTGAACCTACTGGATTTACCTTCTGTCTCTATTGTGGGTAAGTCACCTAACCTCTGGGCTCTGGCCCAGGAAAGGGGCTGCAGGAGATCAAGCATGCTCCCCGGGGTGCTACCAGGATCCACTGCCATGGTCACGGCTCCTTCTTGCTCATTCCATTAAATAAGCCTGGGAGAATAAGTGTCCCTTGACTCATTTGGTTTGGAAAAGGTCTGCATGTCACTAATCTAATATACAGCTTAGCATGGCAGAGGCAATGAAAGGCCTAGAGTTAAGCCATTTGGTGGACTTTGTTTAACTTAGCATTTCTGAAACTTAATGAATCACAGAACTCCCGTCAATAGTAACAAACTTTAGGACATGTTTCAGAATATACACAAGTCTGGGACGGACCAGTCCTGCCATGTCAGGGTTGAAAATGATGGCCCAGGGGAAAATATGAGGGACATTAGAGCCTAGTATTGGAGATCTGGTTTGACTTCACCTGATAATAATCATAGACATACTGTGTGGTAGGCACTGTGAGGTGAGTACATTATTCATATTTCACAGTTGAGGAACTTGAGGCTTAGGAGAGTTAAGTAACTAGCATGGATCACAGTTTTCAACTGGCAAAGCCAGAATTCAAAATCAGGTGCTTAATTCTAGAATCTAAGCCTAAACTCAACACTAATATCCCTTACTATCTTGCCTTTTGCTAGGAAAAGAGGATATTTGGGGCTGGGTGAAGTGGCTCACGCCTGTAATCCCAGCACTTTGGGGAGCTGAGGCATGAGCATTGTTTGAGCCTAGGAGTTCAAGACCAGCCTAAGCGACATAGGGAGACCCCCGTCTCTACAGAAAAATTTAAAAACTAGCAAGGCATGATGGTGTGCACCTATAATCCCAGCACTTTGGTAGGCTAAGGCAGGCAGATCTCTTGAGCTCAGGTGTTCGAGACCAGCCTGGTCAACAGAATGAAACCCCATCTCTACTAAAAATACAAAAATTAACCAGGCATGGTGGCATGCACCTGTAGCTCCAGCTACTTGGGAGGCTGAGTCAGGAGGATCATTTGAGTCCAGGAGTTTGAGCCTACAATGAGCCATGATTGTGCCACTGTACTCCATCCTGGGTGACAGAGTAACACCTTGTCTCAAAATCAAACAAAAACTAGCCAGAAATGGTGGTGCATGCCTATGGTTCCAGCTATTTGGGAGGGTGAGGCAGGAGGATTGCCTGGGCTCAGGAGGTCGAGGATGCAGAGAGCTGTGATCACACTACTGCACTCCAGCCTGGGTGACAGAGAGGCCCTGTCTCAAAAAAGAACTGTTTTAATAGATAAATAATCAACCAGGCATCATGCTCATGCCTATAATCCCAGCACTTTGGGAGGCCAAGGCGGGCGGATCACCTGAGGTCAAGTGTTTCAGACCAGCCTAGCCAACATGGCAAAACCCCGTCTCTACTAAAAACACAAAAATTACCTGGGCATGGTGGTGCACACCTGTAATCCCAGCTACTCAGGAGGCTGAGACAGGAGAATCACTTGAACCCAGGAGGCGGAGGTTGCAGCAGTGAGCTCGAGATCACACTCTAGCCTGGGCGACAGAGTGAGACTTTGTCTCAAAATTTAAAAAAATAAAGAAGAAAGAAAGAAAAGAGGATATTCTACACATATCAGATAGGGAAGTGAAGAAATAACATTCATATAAACAGACTTCATTTATCCTCAAGACGGTACTGCAATTCAGCTATTATAGAACCTTTTTTGCAGATGAAAAAAACTGACTCTCAAGGAGGATAAGTAAGGTAACCACAGCCACACAGTCATTATATTGGGAGAGTCAGCATTCAAATAAGGTCTGCCTGGCACCAAAGCTGTGAGGAATGGAAAATAGAAAACACAGGTGCATCTGTGTACAAGACAGGAGTCCATTTTCTGTGTATCACAATGTTCCTGCTCCTGCCACAATGGAGATGAAGAAAGGGGCACCTGGGGTGGCTGTGAGTGGCCTAAGCTCCCCTAGGTCAAGGGACCAGGCCCCACGTGAGTGCCACAGGCAGATCCCAGTGCCTGCTTGGATTTCCTGTTTGCCTTCCCTCAGCGGACACGTTGCTATCAGTGCCTGGCTCCAAGTCAGCAGCCGGGCTAACAAGAACCTACTTGCTTAAGTCTCACAGTGTGACTCATCTGGCCCGCTTCTCTTCCTCTCCCCTACCTTGCGACTTCCCAAGCCCCCTGTGCCCCTCTCACTTCACTGCAGCTCAATGTCCCCAGAAACGTCTCTTTTTGCTCCTTCTCTCTTTGAAGGATTGAACAAGAAATCCAAGAAGATCAGCAGGAAAGAAGCAGAAAAGAAAAGATCTTCTAAGGTAAGGACAGGGAAGTTCTGGGAGTTCTCATTGTTGGGGTGAGACTGGACTTAAAGGAGGAGGACCCCCAAGCTCTGGCTAAGAACTAAATAAAAGATTTTTCAGACCTATATTAACAGAAGAAACTGAAAGCTATTAAATACTTCCTGACTTGAGCTCTGAGCCAGACCAGCACAGAAGCCCAGGCAGCTGAAGTCCACTGAGGAAAACAGATTACCTGCTGAAAAGCAGTTTCCTCTACTAGTTAGTCTCTGCCTGAAATTTCACCATCACTCATCCTTTTGGATGAATGTGGTGTTTCCCAAACCTCAGTCATTTCCAAACCAAATTTACAACTTTTGCCATATCTGAGTTTCACCTATGTATTTAATATATTTATTTAAAATTAAAACTTAGGCTGGGAGCGGTGGCTCAGGCCTGTAATCCCAGCACTTTGGGAGGCCAAGGTGAGCAGATCACCTGAGGTCAGGAGTTTGAGACCAGCCTGGCCAACATAGTGAAACCCCGTCTTTACTAAAAGTACAAAAATTAGCCAGGTGTGATGGCACATGCCTGTAATCCTAGCTACCCAGGAGGCTGAGGCAGGAGAATCACTGGAACCCGGGAAGTGGAAGTTGCAGTGAGCCAGGATGGCACCACTACACTCCAGCCTAGGCAAGAGAGCAAGACTCTGTCCAAAAAAAATATGCAGATTAGCAAGTGTTAGAAAAGCACTAAGGATATGTTAGCACCAAATTGATCATTTCAAGATGAAAAAGATTGAAAAAATAATCCTTTCTCACTGTATAATTGAGGGTCATTTAACATTCACATACCTTTAAAATCATACCACCATTAACACAGGTTCCCACTTTGGGAAATACCAGACTGAGGCACTGTTGAAATGCATACCTTATCCCTGTCTTAGTGTGCCTCTATTTATCATATCAACTGTAACCAGAGCAAGGAGCACTGGATTAGGTATTAGGAGGTAGGATCTAGCACGGTGTGGTCTTGAGAAAGTCCCTGCTCCTCTCTAGGCATATTTTGTTGGCTGTAAAGTGAACAAGCAAGATGAGATTATTGACAGATAACAATATATAACTGACAAATATATTTATATGCTAAGCACTGGGAACATAGCAGTGAATAAGAAAGATATATCCTATCCCTGCTCTCATGGAGTTTACATTCTTGTGGAGAAAACAGGTGAACAGCAAGAAAATCAGTACATAGGTAAATAAATTCAGATGATAAAGAGTGAGAAGAAATTACAGCATGGTAATGAAGTGAACGGAAGAGGCCTCGGGAAGGCCTCTCTAAGGAAGCAACATTTCAATAGACTGAAAAACTCAGGAACCTAGAACAGCAGTGTCCAACAGAAATACAATGTGAGGCCAGGCGTGGTGGCTCACGCCTGTAATCCTAGCACTTTGGGAGGCCGAAGTGCATGGCTCACCTGAGGCCAGGAGTTCAAAACCATGGCTGTGATGGTGAAACCCCATCTTAAAAAAAAAAAAAAAATACAATGTGAGGCTAGGCATGGTGGCTTATGGCTGTAAACCCTGTCTCTCCTAAAAATACAAAAATTAGCCAGGCGTAGTAGTGCATGCCTGTAATCCCAGCTACTTAGAAGGCTGAAGCAGGAGAATTGCTTGAACCTGGAAGCCAGAGGTTGCAGTGAGCCGAGATCATGCAATTGTACTCCAGCCTGGGAGACAAGAATGAAACTCTGTCTGAAAAAAGAACTACAGTATGAAAGACTTAATTTTAAATTTGCTGATAGCCACATTTTTAAAAAGTAAAAAAAAAAAAAAAGTGCAATTAATTGCAATATTTTATTAAATCCAGTATATTCAAAATATTAACTTTTCAATACGCTATTAATTTTAAAAGTTATTAAAATAATTTATTCTTTTTGTTGTGCTAAATCTTTGAAATCTGGTGCATAGTTTACAATATCACATCTCATTCCAATGCTCAATTTTCAATAGCATGAAATGTAGTCCTAACGAAAAAGTTGTGTTTAAGGAAAAAAAATATTTTTATACTGCTTCAGCTTACATTTTAAATTTAAATTAATTAAAATTAGAGAATTCAGTTTCTAGGTTGCACAAGACACATTTCACATATTCAGTAGTCACATATGACCAACCAACCAGTGGCTACCTGTATCGAAGGTACAGAGACCAGTGGCCATTTCCTTCCCAGGAAAGGAAGCTGCAAGCTACGGCAGCAGTGTCCAAGACAGCTCCTGCTGAGTCCTACAGCAGGAACTCATCTGCTGCATTCCATGCAGAGAAGGCAGGACACTGGGGCAGTGAAGTTAAGATGGATCAGAGAGGAAGGCAAGGGCCAAATGTCAAAAGTCAAAAGAAAGTTTGTTTCATCTTAAGTTCAAAGAGAAACCATTTAGGCTGGGCGTGCTGGCTCATGCCTGTGATCCCAGCGCTTTGGGAGGCTGAAGAGGGTAGAGCACGAGGTCAGGAGATTGAGGCCATCCTGTCCAACATGGTAAAACCCCCCCTCTCTACTAAAAATACAAAAAAAAAAAAAAATTAGCGGGCTAAGGCAGGAGAGTCGCTTGAACCCGGGAGGCAGAGACTGCAGTGAGCAGAAATCATGCCACTGCACTCCAGCCTGGGTGGACTCCGACTCAAAAAAAGAAAATTAGAAACCACTCGGTGACTTTAAGCCAGAGTGGTATGTGATCACAGGTCTTCCAAGAGGTCCCTTTAGTGCTGGTGAATGGACCCTAAGGGAGCCAGAGCAAAAGAGGGGAGAAGACAGTGGCCTGGCCCACAGTAGCAGCGATGGAAGTGCAAACGTGGGTGGACTTTGGATCTGTTGTGAAGAAGAACTCACAGATATTGCAGATGGGCTGGAAGGGAGAAGTCATAGATGATATTATACAACTAGGGAGAGAGCTGGGCGCCATGGCTCGCGCCTGTAATCCCAGCACTTTGGGAGGCCAAGGCGGGTGGATCACGAGGTCAAGAGATTGAGACCATCCTGGTCAACATGGTGAAACCCTGTCTCTACTCAAAATACAAAAAATTAGCTGGGCATGGTGGCGCATGCCTGTAATCCCAGCTACTCAGGAGGCTGAGGCAGGAGAATTGCCTGAACCCAGGAGGTGGAGGTTGCGGTGAGCCGAGATCGCGCCATTGCACTCCAGCCTGGGTAACAAGAGAGTCTGTCTTGAAAAAAAAGAAAAGAAAAGAAACAGAAGCTCAGTGCCACAAAGCAAAATTAGCACTGAGACAAAGATCTTTCAGCAATGCAATTTTTACTTCCTAGACTGCAGGAAAGGGTACTCTCACTAGCCATCTTACCACGAGAGTACAATGAACAAAGGAAAACACAAGAAGTTATATCTTTTATGCATTTGGGGTCGTCCTTACTGCTGTTTCTGATGTCTGTTGGCTGGAGCCAGACCTCACAATCTAAACTAAAACCCAATTGGCTAACAACTTTAAACTTTCCTTTTTTTTGAGAGAGAGAGAGTTTCACTCTTGTTGCCCAGTCTAAAGTGAAATGGCATGATCTCAGCTCACTGCAACCTCCGTCTCCTGGGTTCAAGCAATTCACCTGCCTCAGCCTCCCAACTACTTGGGATTACAGGCATGTGCCACCACACCCAGCTAATTTTTTTAATTTTTAGTTGAGACGGGGTTTCTCCATGTTGGTCAGGCTGGTCTCAAACTCCCAACCTCAGGTGATCCACCGGCCTTGGCTTCCCAAAGTGCTGGGATTACAGGCATGAGCCACCACTCCCAGCCACAACTTAAAACTTACCTAAACAGGTAAAAGTAATAGCTGGTACATGCCTGTGAGCATGTCCAGCACAGATATCTTGGTTAAAGTACAAGGACATAGAATATACTATGTGCCTGTAAGCATGGCATGTTTAACAGCGACATAGGATAGGGCTTAACTAAGTTATTAGCATACTTACTCTTTAACAAGAAAAGAAACTAAAAAGTAACTTTTCTACTTCCCACACCAAGGCAGGCAGATCACTTGAGCCCAGAAGTTTGAGCCAGCCTGGGCAACATAGTGAGACCTCCATCTACAAAAAATAGAAAATAAAATTAGCCAGGGTGGTGGCTTACACCTGTGGTTCCAGCTACTTGGGAGGCTTAAGTAGAAGAATCGCCTGAGCCCAGGAGGTCAAGGTTGCAGTGAGCCGAGATGGCGTCACTGCACTCCAGCCTGGGCAACAGAATGAAACCCTGTCTAAAAACAAAACAAAAACTAGGGAGAAGAGGGCCAGGGCCAGGCAAGAGCCAGGTAAGCCTAGATCGGGATGGAGATAAGGGAATCTGACTGGGGAGCTGGCAGGGACCCTTCGGGCTTGAGTTGAGCGGGCGGTGGACAAGCAGGCGGAGAAATCTCTGGGCCGGCACCTCCCTAGCCCGAGGAACTCCCAGGCAGAGGTGAGGACACGAGGGGCGGGTGTGGCAGGCTCGTAAAGCCCCGGCGTTTCCCACGCAGAAGCAGAAAGTGGCGCGGCCCCGGACCCCCCTATCCGTGCCCTGCGTGTCCACCCGCGGCAGCTGCAAACCGCCAGCGCCCGCCTGCTGCCACCCGTGCGCCTCCTGCCAGTGCCGCTTCTTCCGCAGCGCCTGCTCCTGCCACGTACTCAACGTCAACTGCTGAGCGCGCCCCTTCCCGGCCGCGGGCGGGTAGGGCTTCGGGGACTCGGGGCGCTTCTCGGGTGGGTGATCCCTAACGGGACGGCTTCCAAGGGCTTGGTGCGGGCGGAGCTTCCAGGAGGTGGGACTTAAGGGAGACCTGGCTTGGGCTAAAGTCGAAATACAATACATGTCGGCTGCTCGAAGGTGTGCGGCTGTTTCTGTGAAGGTCCCGAAAGCTCTCGATCCTTTCGCCACGAAGTCCCGCGGACTGCGCACTCGCTTCTCTCCTGGGGCTCAGGAAAGCCGGTGGTCCAACCCCCACAGCTGCACTACCAGTCACCGCTTCTCCGAGCTGGGCGTTGGGAACGAGGCTGCCCCCTACCTTTAAACCTGAGAACACCTGAGGCTGCCTCCAAAACCAGGGAATTCAGACCAGCCAGGCAGAAAGGAGCCACAAAGGAACCGCCTTTCCGTCTTCCACATTTCCTCCTAGGAGCTCTCTTCTCCCCAGGGGGCAAAAAAAGGAAAGGAAAGAAATCCCAGGCAGGAGGTTCCCCTAAGCCCAGAAGTTCAAACCAGCCTGGGCAACTAGTGAGACCCCCCACCCACCGCCCCGCCCCCCGTCTCTACAAAAAAAAAATTTTTTTAATTAGTTGGGTGTGGTGCGTGGGCCTGTAGTCGCAACTACTCAGGCAACTAAGGCAGGAAGATCGCTTGAGCCCTGGAATTTGAAGCTGCAGTGAGCTATGATCACACCACTGCACACCAGCCTTGGCAACAGAGTGAAACTCTGTGTTTTTAAAAAAAGGAAATAATCATTCCTGTTCTAGTCATATATCCAAGGAAGTGTCCTGTTGCCTCTCTGTTCTTTAACACAAGAAACAAACACACATACACACCCACCCACAGAAAAGCTGCCAGTTGCTTGTTTTGTTTTCTATCATTTAGGCTCCAGTCCCACAGAGCAAGAATCTTTTGTTCCTTGTTCTACAGCTGCTGCTGAGTAAATGTCATATCGGGAACATATTGCAATTACTGCTCCTGTTTTCCAGACACTGTTCACCGAGCAGGCACCATTTGGCCCCCATGGGTGAGGCCAGGAGGCAAAGCTAAAGACTCAGTCCATTAGTAGCAAAGCCATTTGCCTGCTGAATCCAGACAACCATATGAAAGACCAGCCCGTTCATTCATTCAGCAAATGTGTATTGAGCACCTACTGTATATGCCAGGTGCTGTGGACATAGTGGTGAAGAAGTCCAATATGGATCCTCTCCTTAGAAAGCTTATGTATGGTCCAGTGACCCATGACTATTGCCCTTGTTAGAGGGTAGAACCATTATTACCATATGTGGTCTATTCCCTCAGACTATGTATCAGTTTTGTTTTTTCTTTAGAGATGGGCTCTTGCTATGTTGCCCAGGCTGGTCTCAAACTCCTGGTCTCAAGCAATCCTCCTGCCTCAGCCTTCCAGAGTGCTGGGATTACAGAAATGAGTCGATGGACCCAGCCAGTTTTTGCTTTTATTTTTTTGTTTGTTTGTTTTGAGAAGGAGCCTCAGCTGGGTACAGTGGCACACACCTGTAATCCCAGCACTTTGGGAGGCCGAGGTGGGTGGATCCTGCGGTTAAGAGATTGAGACTATCCTGGCCAACATGGTGAAATCCCATCTCTACCAACAATACAAAAATTAGCTGGGTGTGGTGGCACATGCCTGTAGTCCCACCTACTCGGGAGGCTGAGGCAGGAGAAACACTTGAACCGGGGAGGCAGAGGTTGCAGTGAGCTGAGATTGTGCCACTGCACTCCAACCTGGCAACAGAGTGAGACTCCATCTCAAAAAAAAAGATAAGGAGTTTCACTCTGTCACTCAGGCTGGAGTGCAGTGGTGCAATCTTGTCTCACTGGAGCCTCCACCTCCCAGGCTCAAGCTATCCTCCAACCTCAGCCTCCCAAGTAGCTGGGACTCCCGGACTCAAGAGATACTCGTGTGTGAGTAGCTGGGATTACAGGTATGCACCATCACAACCGGCTAATTTTTGTATTTTTAGTAGAGACAGGGTTTTGCCATGTTGGCCAAGCTGGTCTCGAACTCCTGGCCTCAAGTTATCTGTCTGCCTCTGCCTCCCAAAGTGCTGGGATTACAGGTGTGAGCCACCGCGCCCCATCTCCTTCTCCTTTTCAGAATTCCTCCTCAAGCCTAAGGTGCTAAGAGCTTTGTCCTGGGCCTCTCAAAACTCTGCTGTTCTAATGACCAGAACTGAAACTCACATTGTGACTCAGAGTTACGTTTCAGTTGTTATGAGAATCTGGGACTGCCATCTCCAACACCATTATTCATTCTATTTCTGTCTCACACACACAGGGTGAACTCTGACCTAGGAATATTTGCCTTACCTTTGTAGCCATTGAGTCAGGATCATTTCTTCCTGAAGGGGTTAGCCTTAAACTTGTGCCCAAAGTTCTCATAGTGTGGCTTTAAGCAGATGAAGAGATGCATAGGGTGAGGTATGGGAAGGGTGCAGAGTTTCCACATCCTCCCTGGGCATGCCACCTTCTAGGAACTCCAGCATGTTTGGCTATCAGGAAGCTCTTACCAGGAAGCTCTCTGAACTCTGTCCTCTTGGGTTTGTATGGAGGCTTCATTACACAGGCATGATTGATTAAACCATTGGCCATTGGTGATCAATTTCACCTTTAGCCTCTCTCTCCTCCCCAGAGGTTGGGGGATGGAGCTGAAAGTCCCAACCCGTAATCATGCCTTTGCCCTTGTGGTGACCAGCATTCTGAAGCCTTTAGTCAACATTAGCAAATAAGATAGCACTTCCAAGATTCCAAGGCTTTTAAGAGTTGTATGTATGCCAGGATACAGAGACGAAGATCAAACATATATTTCACTATAGTGTACTTATAAAGTCTGTAATGTGGGAGGCATTAAGGATATAGTCGCTAGAGGGGCAAAATTCACAACTGGCCACTCTAAGAGGGCTGCACTCTGGGCTTATTCCAAAGCTGCCTTTGACCCTGAAAATTCTGTGACATAATCCAAAGCAATGGTTTTCCAAGCTTTTTATTTTAAAGAGAGGTAACTTTTCCTCAGTTGAAATCTTTTTTTTTCTTTTTTTTTATAACCTAGGATTCTTCCAGTGATAAGCACAGCTGAAATCGTTTTTTTTTTTTCTTTTTTTGGCTGGAGTGCAGTGGCACCATCCAGGTTCACTGCAACCTCCGTCTCCCAGGTTCAAGTGATTCTCTTGTCTCAGTCTCCCAAGTAGCTGGGATTACAAGTGCATGCTACCACACCCAGCTAATTTTTATATTTTTAGTAGCGTTTCATCATATTGGTCAGGCTGGTCTCAAACTCCTGACCTCAGGTGATCCACCCACCTCTGCCTCCCAAAGTGCTGGGATTACAGGCATGAACCACTGCGCCCAGCCTTTTCAGCTGAAATCTTAAGGGGGAATGTCATTACATAATACAAATTAAAGCAGTTTGTTTGTTTGTTTGTTCATTTGTTTGTTTGAGACAGAGTCTCGCTCTATTGCCAAGCTGGAGTGCAGTGGTGTAATCTCGGCTCACTGCAACCTCCACCTCCGAGGTTCAAGTCATTCTCCTGCCTCAGTCTCCTGAGTAGCTGGGACTACAGGTGCGCGCCACCATGCTCAGCTAATTTTTTTGTATTTTTAATAGAGATGAGGTTTCACCATGTTGGCCAGGATGGTCTTGATTTCTTGACCTCGTGATCCACTTGCCTCGGCCTCCTAAAAGTGCTGGGTTTACAGGCAGGAGCCACCATGCCCAACCTAAAGCAGTTTTAAATTCATGTTACAATGATGCATACAAAAATTTGAAATAAAAAAAAAATTGAAATCAGGGATTAGAGATTTATAGTTGTCCTCCAACAACAACCTTAACAACCAGTTTGTTTTCCTCTTTTGTTTTGGTTGCACAATACTAAGAAAGGTCTAATTTACACAAGAGAAGCTTCTGCAAAAAGGTTTTGGTGACCTCTGAACAGTCTTTTATTACACAGCAACAGCAAGAGGTTTCTTTCAGGATCTGGTCCAGGTGGCTTCTATTGTGTTAAAATTTGGTCCATAGCATATTTAAACCTGCATGTTTTTATTACATCTTTTAAAAGACTTCAGTGTTTTTAAAAGTAGAATTTGAAGCTTATGATTCTACAGAAGCAATATACTTCAAAAACCACTGCCCTGAGGTAGAGGACCCCAGAGCCTCAGACCCCTCTTGGATTGTGGCCCACAGGCCAAGCTAATTGGCAGTCACTGGGTCTTATTTTAAATTCCTCCATCTGGTTTTTTTTGTGTGTGTGTGTGGTGGGGGGGCGGGGGTTGTGGGTTTTTGTTTGTTTGAGACTGAGTTTCACTTTTGTTGCCCAGGCTGGAGTGCAATGGTGCAATCTCAGCTCCCCACAACCTCCGCCTCCCGGGTTCAAGCGATTCTCCTGCCTCAGCCTCCCAAGTAGCTGGGATTGCGGACATGCACCACCACTCCCAGCTAATTTTGTATTTTTAGTAGAGATGGGGTTTCTCCATGTTGGTCAGGCTGGTCTTGAACTGGTGATCTGCCCACCTCAGCCTCCCAAAGTGCTGGGATTACAAGTGTGAGCCACAGCGCCCATCTGGTTTTTTGTTTTTATTTTTGTTCTGTGAGACAGTTCTCCCTCTGTCCTCCAGGCTGGAGTGCAGTAGCATGATCTTGGCTCACTACAACCTCCACCTCCTGGTTTAAGCTCATGCTTCAGCCACTCAAGTAGATGGCATTACAGGCATGTGCCACTACACCTGGCGAATTTTTGTATTTTTTGTAGAGATAGTTTTTTTGCCATGTTGGCCAGGCTGTTCTCAAACTCCTGGCCTACCAAAGTGCTGGGATAACAGGCGTGAGCCACCACAGCCAGCCCCTCCACCTGTTTGAGCAATCACAGATCTAGCATCACCACTCATTATTGGGAAATTACCCCCAGTCATACAATAGGAACTTTAGAAAGAAATGTAACTCCAAACGCCAATTCCCATGTGTGAAGACGATGGGAGAGGCAAGAATAGAATTTAGTTTGAACTGAATTAGCCAAACCATCTGTAGTCAATTTCAGATTCGTCTAGAGTGTAGACATGTTACTCTTCTTCCATGTACCAAGAGTAGAGGGTGTGTGTTGGGAGGGAGGATAGGGTTCAGGAAGGGAGACAAGGAATGTCTTTTGTTTAATCGGTAAAATCCTTTAAAATTGCCAAATACTTTCATGTTCACTAAAGAAAGGAGCTTTCTGGAAATGGATTGCCTGCAGAGAAACAGTAGTTCTCCCAGCTGGATATACGAGTTGTAGAGTCCAGGAAATGGTACCTTCTAATGGTGAGAATGATGATGCTGACAATTATTATGCCTTCTTGTTGCCTGGGGAGCCCAGCAAATAGCTTCATTGTAGTCCAGAGGTTAATATACTTTCCAGAGCTCCTCTTTAGAATTCCGAGACTCTATGGCTATATAGACTACTAGAGCAATAGTAGAAATGCAACTACTCGACTGGAACAGTAGCTCGTGTCTGTAATCCCAGCACTTTGGGAGGCGGAGGTGGGAGGGTCACTTGAGCTTAAGAGTTTAAGACTAGCCTGGGAAACGTAACAACACCCGTCTCTACAAAAAAATAAAAATAAATTAGCCATTCATGGTGGCATGCACCTGTGACCCTGGCTACTTGGGAGGCTGAGGCAGGAGGATTGCTTGAGCCCCTTAGGTTGAGGCTGCAGTGAGCCATGATCGTACCACTGCACTCCAGCCTGGTGACAAAGTGAGACCCTATCTCTAAAAATAAATATTTAAAAAAATACAACTACTAGAAAAAATTGTGTCTTCGGGTTAATAAGCACTGGGTAAAAGTTGTTTCTCTTTTTCTCTCATTATTTAACCCAATATCTGTCAACATCTGGAATTCTGCATAATGTATGTGTGTCAGAGATTGCAAAGGAAAGTAGAGATGGTAAAGGCATGTCGTGGTTAAGAGAGGGCACTGCAGCCCCTGGGGGGGGGGGCGCTGGGAAACAGAGGGGACTTGATGAGGGGCAGGGGACACTGAATTCACTAATGGGCTGAGGGCAACCCTGTTGGAATCACAAGGTAGCCTTGGTTTCCCAGTCTTAAATTATCTGGAAATTAGCCAATCCCTTTCTGAGGTCCCCCTGGGAAGACCCAGCTGCACTGGAGCACCACCCCAAATAATCTTCAGTAATTTTACCCAAACCAGAATCCTGGAGCCCACTTGCCCATGCTGAACACTCTGGAAGGCCCTGAGAAGCCTCCCTTTTCCCAGGATGCCTCCAAGGTTGTCTCCTGCCTTTTGCCGGGGTCTCCATGGCTGCTGCTCACTGTCCGAGGCCTGTGCAGTCTGCAGTTATCATAATACCATACTAGCAGTGACTATTTATTGAGCAGCTACTTCATGCCAGGCATGACATCAAGAGTACCATATTAACATCCTGACAGAAGTATCATTGTAAATAAGATAACTGGGGCTCAAAGAAGTTAGGTAATGTGTCTAGATAGATCTCACATCTCAGCATGGGGATTCAGAGCCAGCCCATGTCATTCCAGCGCCTAGGCCACTGAAAGCCAGGCAGAGGGGACTCTGCCTGCTTAGAGCCAGTATCTTGCAGGAGACAGCCCAAGAGTGAGTCTAACCAACAGACTCCCCAGCTCACTAATGAGACCTTGTCAACACCACCCTAGAAGCAGTCTCACTCGTGGAGCTTCTGGAGAAAAGCAGCTGCATCTTCTTTTCTTGGGTCAGTACTTATTCAAGAGGCCATGGGAGCAACAGGAGAGGGCATGGATAAAGAATCAAGAGGGCTCAGGATATGGTGGCTCACTCTTATAATCCCAGCACTTTGGGAGGCCGAGACAGGAGGAGTTCAAGACCAGCGTGGGCAACAACATGGCAAGCCCCCGCCTCTACAAAAAAATTCTTTAATTAGCTAGGCATGGTGGCATGCACGTGCCTGTAGTTTCAGCTATTTGGGAGGCTGAGCCAGGAGGATCACTTGAGCCCGGGAGTTCAAGGTTGCAGTGAGCCATGATTGTGGCATTGTACTCCAGCCTGGGTGACAAAATGAGACTTTGACTCTTTAAAAGAGTCAGGTGTCCAAATTCCTGTTCCAGCACTGCCCCTCACTTGCTGTATGACCTTGGGCAAAGTCTCCTCCCAGCTGCATCATGAAGAGACTGGATAAGGCAGAGTCTTGGGCAAATCCAGGCCCTTCATGGGGCAGCTAGGAGGGGACTTGGCCCAAGTTCTCTCTTTTCTTTTCTCTGTTGTTTTTCTATAACCTGGTGCCTTCAATGTCTTCTCTACAGTGAGGCTCAGAATTGTCAGACAGCAACCTACTGAGATGGGTTTAAGGAAAGAAGATAACTTTCTGAGGGATTCGTTTCACTGAAAAGGGGCTAGATCCAGTTAGTATAAAACATGTCTAGATTCAGCTATTCAAATATTCTCTGGAATGTGTCACTCTCTCTCAGCTGTGTTGGCTTCATCTTTTTTTGAGATGAGGGCTTGCTCTGTCACCCAGGCTGCAGTCCAGTGGCACAATGGCTCACTGCAACTGCCACCTCCCAGTTCAAGAGATTCTCCTGCCTCAGCCTCCAGAGTACCTGGGATTACAGGCATACACCACCATGCCTGGCTAATTTTTGTTGTTGTTGTTTAGTAGAGACAGGGTTTCATCATGTTGGCCAGGCTGGTTTCAAACTCCTGACCTCAGGTGATCTGCCTGCCTCAGCCTCCCAAAGTGCTGGGATTACAGGCGTGAGTCATCATGCCAAGCCTGTGTTGACTTCATCCTAAGGCAAGCTGGCCTTCATGGGTGCAAAGGAACAGCTACAGGCTCACATTCCTTCCAATCCTGGCAGCCCCACTGAAGAGAGTACCTTTTCTCCATTTTCAAGATAGCTGGGTCTCTTTTATAGCTGCCACCTCGACCTACTGTGCAACAGGTGCAGAGGCCAATTCTACACTTGGTATGCACTAGCAGCAGTAGGCAACTCTGGGGAAGGTGTTAAAATATACATTATAAGGCCTTACCCCAGACCTACAGAATCAGGACTGGGGTTGGGGCCCAGGAATCTGTGTTAATAAGCCCTCCACGTGGTTCTGAGGCTTGCTCAAGTTTAAGAACCACTGGGTTATGGAACAGGCTTTAGGGGAATACATACAGACCAGCAGTTAGTAGGAAAAGCAGGCACAGGTCCCCACAAAAGAGGCTGAGGTGGGGCACTCAGAACACAGTATGCGTGGATACTCTAGGGAGGCACCCACCTGTTTCTCTCCCTTGTACTAGGGCAAGTATGAGAACACTGAGCATGGGTGATCAGACTATTATGATGCAACGCGGTGTGAATTTAGGCACCAATGACCTATGGGACTTGTCAGGAAAAACCCACCACCCAGCACCTGGAGGTCTTCAGAACCCTTGAAAGGTTGTGACTCCTCCCATCGGGGAGCAGCAGCCTCTAGTCTTGGGGGAATCTGAGTCCAAGCAGCCCACAGAGTGAATCCTAGGTCACTCTTGCACCACACCAGATTTCCAGCAAAAGTCCTAAAGTCCTGGGATTGAGTCCAGACCAACTTGAGCCACATGTCTGTCTTTGAGCCAATTTGGAGAAGCAATCAATGTGGAACTGATTGAAGCTTGGATCACTGCGCACCCCTGGCTGCCTCTACCATCTCAAGCAGGTTTCCTAGCTCGGTCCCCTGGGCTAGTCCTGAGTTGGTCTCAGGGATGACAATCTGAATTCCTGGGGTTTCCTGGAACCTCAGACTCCCAAAGCAGAACTATCCTGAGAGCAGCTTCCTAGAGTTCTCACTGGCATAAACAGTCCCTGTGATCCTTCCTGGGTTTCAGTCCATGCTACTTCCAGGCCCTCTAAGCTCATTACTTTTGAACTGAAAAGGGATTCCAGCACCTCTAGCCTAGCAGACCCCTCCAATCACAGCAGTCGCAGAGATGGGCACCAGACTTGGTGTGCAGGGAAGAGCCCTGACATGGACTCGGGCAGGACACCCTGACCTACAGAGTGACCCTGGATAAGTCACAACTTCTCTGGGCCTCCGTTTCTCCATATATAAATCCTGGGGTCTGCTTCATGACTCTAAGCTTCTCCCTTAGTTCTATGATTTCTCTAATTTTCTAATTTCCTAAGTATCCTAAATTCCCTGCTCTCAAAACAGCCCCCTTCTACCACCTGGTGTCTGACACAGCCCTTAAAACTCTGCATAAAACTCCTCACTAATGTTCTATCATTTGAGCCTCAAGACGGCCATCTGCAGTAGGTATTTCTGTCCCTGTGGCTAACATAGTGAGTCAGCAGCAGACTCAGGCCTCCTCCTTCCAAAGTTCAGTCCACTGCTCCATCAACAGCCACCTTCCGCCTATCTCACAGGCCTCATCTTCCCATCTCTTTCCTGGAAAAAAAAATCCAGCCAGGGGTAGGCCTGGATACTACAGGATCCTCGGCCAATTCCTTCGTTCCCCATGAAGCTTTGATGGGGGAAGCCCAGATATCAGGAGTGGGGGCATTGCAGGTAGAGCAGGAGACACATCATCTTTCACTGTGAGTACCTGGTCAGTGTCACACATGTGACAGATTAGCAGATCTGAGATCGGAGGTTAAGTCTGAGACCAGATATAAAGAGGGGCTGTCTTTTCTGAAACAAAATAAAAGGTTCTGAGAACTGACAGGACATCTCCTAATGGGGAAGAAAAAGGCTAGGATAACAGAAACCAGAACCCCTGGAAGAAGGGAGGTGGGGGGCTACATGGGGTCTGGCAGGAGGAAGCATTCTGACAGCACTTCCCATGTCTGGGAGGAGACACCCTAGAGGAAAGGGAGGGTGCACATGTGCAGGCCAGCTGCTGTGCAGAAGGCGTTCAACCTCTCTGGCTCACACAAACAGCAGCCTCTCCTTTTTCCTACTGTGAAGTCATTGTCCCAGTAGCCACCCCAGTAGAATAACTGAGGTGGGGCTCTGGGTTACAATTCCAGAGTTCCTGATCCAGTGTTGGGGAATCTGAAACCAGGCTCCCTTCCTAAACCTGGCCTTGCTGGTGTGGAAAGGGCTTGGATTTTGGTCTAAGTCTTAACGATGTACAAAAGTCAGCTCACGCTCATGGGTCCTCTCAGAGCCTCAGACGTGGGAATTCAAGTCTCTATGAGGAATAAATAAGACCATACCTAAGTCCAGGTGAGGTGGCTCAAGTCTGTAATCCCAGCACTTTGGGAGGCTGAGGCGGGCAGATCACCTGAGATCAGGAGTTTGAGACCAGCCTGACCAACATGGTGAAACGCTGTCTCTACTAAAACTAAAAAAATTAGCTGGGCATGGTGATGGGCACCTGTAATCCCAGCTACTTGAAAGGCTGAGGCACAAGAATCACTTGAACCCATTAGGTGCAGGTTGCAATGAGCTGAGATCATGCCACTGCACTCCAACCTAGGTGACAGAGCAAGATTCCATCTCAAAAAAAAATACTGCAAACAAGGCCTTCCTTATGTCACTCAGGTGCATTTGTACTCAAACAGAAGAGGTAGAGTTATGGTGCCAAATATAGGCAAGGGAGGTCCAAGCATGACCTTACATGGGAAAGCCGACATGTGGGGAATGGTCAGCCTCAACCTCTCTACCTCCTGATCCCTTGTTTCCTTCTCAACTCTGAATAAGAAATACTAAAGAGAGCCCAACCCCAGCCACTGCCTTCTGCCAAAACATCATGCCTGAAGTGAAACTGGTGTTCAAGGCCTCTCCCTCCTGACTCAGGCTACCTGTCCAGCCCTCCATAGCTCCTCCTACACCACAGCCAAACAACTCTTCCCATATTCCCTCACTCAGACGCTTGCTTAAGCTGTCTGCTGCCTGGAATACCCTTGGCTTTAACTTCTCCTACTAAAAATCTTCAGTTCTTTCAAAACCCAGCAAAAGCACCTCTTCTTGGATGCCTCTCTCCTACTGTTGCCAGACACTGAACTCTAAAACTGAGCAGAAAAGCTGGGCACAGTGGCTCACACCTGTAATCCCAGAACTTTGGGAGGCAGAGGCGGGCAGATTACCTGAGCTCAGGAGTTCGAGATTAGCCTGGCCAACATGGCAAAACTTCATCTCTACTAAAAACATCAAAATTAGCCAGAAGCGGTGGCAGGCTCCTGTAATCCAGCTACTCGGGAGACTGAGGCAAGAGAATCACTTGAACCTGGGAGGCAGAGGTTGCAGTGAGCCAAGGTCGCACCACTGCACTCCAGCCTAGGCAACAGAGTGAGACTTTGCCTCAAAAATATAAATAAATAAACAAGTAAAAAAAAACTGAGCAGAAAAAGGAAAGTGCCAGGAGATGGCAAAGCTGTCTATGTACCTGCCTTCACCTTTTAGCTTGAGATCCTAGCCAGCTGGGATCAGATCTCAAATATCACAGCATGTCCTTCAGGACTTCCATTCAGTGAGTCGATGGCCCTTAGGACAGTCTCCAATTACCCCCTCCCAGGAGGGCTCTTATTTTCCTTTGATTTCCAAGATCAGAACAGGGAGGGGTTCAGTAAATGATCATTTAGGCAAATAGGAGGAAGTCTAACTTCCCACCTGCCTTCCTATGATTCAAATCATGATGAGGCCTCTTGTGTGACTTTAGGAAAGTCACCTCTATAAATCTGAATTCTTGTCTATGAAATTAAGATAATAATATTACTAAGATTGTTACAAGTATAAAGTAAACCAACTGCAGAGCCACCGGCACCCAATATGTGTGCAATAAATAATAGTTCCCCCAACGCACACTGGATTAATCCAAAGGAAAGTATAAATGGGGAGGAAAAATTGAATAGAACCAAAAAATAAGGTAGAGGAAACAAATACAGAGATTACAATAATTATAAATGATTCATCTACTAAATGACAGTCTCAAATTAGGTTAAAAACAGTTTACAAAAGCCATGTCTGAAAAGATAAGAGTTCCCTCTTTAGGCTGGGTGCGGTGGCTCACATCTGTAATCCCAGCACTTTGGGAGGCTGAGGCAGGCAGATGACTTAAGGTCAGGAGTTCAAGACCAGCCTGGCCAACATGGCAAAACCCTGTCTCCACTAAAAATACAAAAAAAAAATTAGCCAAGTGTGATCTCAGCTACTCGGGAGGTTGAGGATTACTTGAACCCGGAAGGTGGACGTTTCATTGAGCTAATTGCACCACTGCACTCCAGCCTAGGCAACAGAGCAAGACTCCATCTCAAAAAAAAAAAAAGAGTTCCCTCTTCACTTTACCCATTCTTTGAAGCCTAAGAACCACCTGCAGCCCTTGCACTGCAGACAAACCCGGTCAATGCTTCATCAGTTCAAGACTATAACCCCTTACTCACAGCATAAAATGGTGGCAGCGGATTATCTATAAAATAAAGGCTCAAAATTCTTTTAGGCACCAAGATTTTTATTTACCCACATTCCTGCTTTCTTTTAATATTATAAACATTATAGGCCAAATTATTCTCTTCGTGATAGAAACCATCTGGTTACAAAGTGGTGGCAGAGCTATGCCTGCTTTTATGTTTTTCTGGCCCCTTTCAACCTCTAACTGTCACTTTTCTGTTCTTTCTCAGTTGCCTCTTAATCTACTCTAACCTCTGTAAAACGAAAGTACTAACCTCATTGTTACGAGGTTTAAGAGAAGGCCCAGCACTAAGCCAGGCCCTGAGGAAAATTCAAACAACAGTTCCTCTTTGCCCTTCAATATACTTCTTTCTCATATGTCTGTCATGCACTTAGGAACCAATGGACCTGTAAACCAAGCACACAGGTCTAAGCCCACAGACCAGGTGAAGGTCTAGATGGCAAAATATACATGGGCTTTGTGACTCCACTACTGATTTCAAGGCTAAGGAAGGTGAGCAGTTCCAAGACCACTGAGCTCATGGTTCTCATGGCTGGCACCTCCATCATGACCAGGGCTTGAGGAAGGGCCTTTCGGTTCCCACTGCCACACCTGGAACAGTATGAGGGCTGCAGCAGAGGCCAAAAACTGAGTGACCAGCCCCAGAGAGTCCATGGGGGACAATGACAAACCAATCACAAAGTTGGTGCCGTTTGCTCTTAGGGAGGAGGGGCGGGGCCTGGGCAAGGACAGCAGCTGGAAGGCAAAGTGCAGACCTGGCTCTCAGTAGCGGTAGTGATCCGGCTTGAAGGGGCCATCACGGGACATGCCCAGGTATTGAGCCTGCTTCTCTGTCAGCTTGGTCAACTTCACGTTCAGCTTGCCCAGGTGGGCTTCAGCCACTGCCTCATCCAGCTGAGGAGAAACAAAGGAAGACCAAGAATCAGTGCCATGCTCTGGGACCCCTACGTATGTCTGGCTGCCAACAGAGGCAGAAGTGTTCTGTTGGGGAGGCAGAAGTGTTCTGTTGGGGTATTTGCCTTGTGTGGTACTCACGTTAACCCATTCTGTCCTCACACCCAGACTCAGTTAATGTGTTGTTTTAGCTGCCCAGCCCCCTCAAAAGGGAACCATGCTACACCCTCCCCTCCATGTAGCCCTGACGTCAATTACATCAATTTTATCTCCTTCCTCATTCTTCAACCCAAGCAGCTAACCAAAACACTTCTCTCGAATTGGTCTATGGACAGGACATATCTTCCATATGTCCTGTAGAGACAACATGCTCCAATCCCATTGGGATTCCTAAACAGAGAAGGGTGTGTATCAGTCTCAGCTCACCAGTCGCAAGTCTATTTCACAAGTGAAATGAAGGTAGATCCAAGAGACGGAAAGACAGAGCTATTATGACACTGAATCCTAGGTTTCTAGTGTTTGGATCCAAAAATAAAGCTTTTTTGGGTTAAACTGGTTCCTTTTTTGATTAAAATGTATCTATATATTCTTTGATACTCCTTTCTTTAAAAATTAGAGTCTCACCACCTCCCCCACTCCACCAAGTCATTCATTTCTAATGAATAAAAGAAAGCAGAAGTGACAGTGTATGACCTTGGACACAAGTTCATAGAGACCCTGTGGCTTCCTCCTTGCTCTCCTCTGGATAACTTACTTTGGGGGAAGCCAGATGCCATCTCCTGAGGCCCATACATGAAGAATTGAGACCTCCTGTCTCTGGAGAGACCCGTGCATGAAGAACTGAGACCTCCTGTCAATAGCAATGTGAAGAGGATCTTCCAGATCCAGTCAAACCTTCAGATGATTGCAGCCCTGGCAGAAATCTTGACTGCAACCTCATGAAAGTGCTGGAGTCAGAACCAGCCAGCTAAGCTGATCTCAAATTCTTCACCCACAGAAACTGAGATAGTAAATATTTATTCTGAAGCCAGTAAGTGTGGGAGTTAAATTGTTAAAGATCAATAGATAACAGATACACTGGTTTGAACAGTCTTTCTATCGTTTGTGACCAAAAGGATTCTAATATACTGCCATCCTTCTTTCATAAAATGAGGAAATCAATGTTCAGAAAAGTGAAATGACTTGTCCACAAAGCTAGTGAATGACAGAGCTAGGATTTGAATCCAGGTCTGTCTGGCTTCAAAGCCCCCAAATATGTCTTAAACATCCCAGCTTATGGCCTCTAGGGCAGCTTTGAAGAGATTACACAGAAACCAAGGAGGACAGAGGCAAGAGTTAAATAAAAGCAAGTATTTAACTCTCATAAGCACTGAAATGCATAGATGGAACCTGAAAAGAAGGTCACGGTGCTGCACGGAGAGAACACTGTACAACTCCAAGTGCTTCCTACTTTCTCAGCTTCTAGCTCTGGGTAGGGCCTCTCCTTACCACTTAGGAACCAAGTCCCATCCCATGATGGCAGGGCAGCCTCTGACCACAGCTCAGCCCACAGCTTTTACATTCCCAAGTGGTTTCACATCCACTGTTTGATTAGAGCCTCCCAAACACCCCTAAGAAGTAGGATGGGTGGGGTTTATCCTTGTATCTTCAGAAGAAACAAGCCTGCAGGTGATGTGCTCAGCCTTGAGGCAGGCAACAGCAGGACCAGGGCCCAGCCTAGAACTGAAGGCCTCCAACCCCCAGAGTACACATTGAATCAACCTTTTGCTTAGCCTAGACTAGTCCAGAGCTTTTCCTTCTCCCAGCACCCTGAGCCAGAAGGTGTGTGTCATGTCATAATGTCAACACCTTGGACAGACAAGAGTTAGGTCCTGCTCCTGGCCCAACACTTAACACCTCTGAGAGCAAGTCAATCACTAAACCTTAGCTTCCTCAGTCACAGGATGGATTATGCATCTCTCACAGCTGTTACAAAGATCAGTGATACTTGGAGTGGTAAGTGCAAGTAGGTGACTTAATAAATGGTGGCTGCCTTCTCTGTCATTGTTAACCAAGGTACCTTGTCCCTTGCCTACATACAGCATGTGAGGCATGATGCCAAGAATGTCCTGTCCCCAAGCCACGTGTTAGCAACGACGAAGAAAGTGGCAAGGACAGGGCCAGGTGCTGAGGCAGATGGTGACAGCTTTGCCTCTTCATTTTTTTTTTTTTTTTTGAGACAGAGCTTCACTCTTGTTGCTCAGGCTGGAGTGCAATGGCACCATCTTGGCTCACTGCTACCTCCACCTCCCAGGTTCAAGGGTTTCTCCTGCCTCAGCCTCTTGAGTAGCTGGAATTATAGGCATCTACCACTACACTCGGCTAATTTTTTGTACTTTTAGTAGAGATGGGGTTTCACCATGTCGGCCAGGCTGGTCTTGAACTCCTGAACTTAGGTGATCTACCTGCCTCGGCCTCCTAGAGTGCTGACATTACAGGCGTAAGCCACCATGCCCAGCCAAGAGCTTTGCCTCTTTCACTTTCAACCCTGGTCTCACTTCAAAGGCCTGACCAATTTCTCACCAAAATCACAGCCATATTTCTCCCAACTGGGATCATATAGGAATCAAGTGAGAATCTTTCAACCCCACAAACCAGCTGCACAGAACAAGGTGCCTCTTGAGGTCCTTATGAGTAAAACATTTGGTCCAACAAGACAGTGCCCCAGGGAAATTAGTCATAGGCTGGCCTTGGAAGCAGATGACCTAGACCTAGAGTAGACATCCAGGCCTCTTCCTACTTATTCCTCAGCTGGCAGAACCTCCCTCCCTGCCTCCCTCCTTCCCTTTCTTCCCTCCTTCCTTGCCTGGCATCTATCTATCTATCTATCTATCTAATGCGCCTGGCCAGGGATGTATCATCTTATAACAAGGCCATAAACATGCAGCCTGCAGATTACACTCAGCTTATATACATGTTCAAGTTAACTCACCCAGTTATTTTTTAAATTATAATGAGGTCGGGCACAGTGGCTCACATCTGTAATCCCAGCACCTTGGGAGGCCAAGGTGGGTAGAATTACTTGAGGTCAGGAGTTTGAGACCAGCCTGGCCAACATGGTGAAATCTCATCTCTACTAAAAATACAAAAAAAAATAGCCAGGTATGGTGGTGTGTGCCTGTAATCCTCAGCTACTCAAGAGGCTGAGGTGGGAGGATCGCTTGAACCTAGGAGGTAGAGGTTGCAGTGAGCTGAGATTGTGTCACTGCACTCTAGCCTGGGCAACAGAGCAAGACTCTGTCTCAAAAAACTAAAACTAAAAATAAAATTATAATGAGTTACCTGTATTTGAAAATTATTTCATATAGAAATCTTGGTATTTCTGGCTCTCCTGAAAGGTCAGAAGCCCTGGTCAGGTGGACCTGGGTTCCTAGGTGGCAGCCAGCCCTTTATTCCTTCAGCTCTTCCAGTGCTGATTCAGCCAGCATCACTCATTTACCTGCCCAGCCCCTGTGGGTGTGTGGGTTCATGACTCTAATCTCAGGAAATATTCATAATCCTGAAGGGGCATGCTATTGCCTTCATTTCACAGAGGAGGAAACAAAGACACAGAGAAATTAAAGAATCTGTCTGGATTACACAACCTCTAAGTGGTGGGGCTAAGATTCAAACCAGGGTGTGTCCCGCTCCAAGGCCCAGACTCTTCCCACCACTCAGTCCTGCTGCTCTGCTGTGCTCCAGGGAGTCACTTCCCACTGTGGGCCTCAGTTTCTTCTTCTGTCAATGGTGAGAATGACTTCTGCATTGTAGAGGACTCCATGAGGGCCTCCAAGAGGGCAGACAGGCAAGCACTTTGTAAACTCTAGCAAGCCTGTGTGGGGATCCCAGGGTTAGAGACATGACCCTTAGCCTGAGGCAGAAGAAAGAACTCACCTTCTTGGGCAGGAAGTGAACCCCAACAGGGTACTTGTCAGGGTGAGTCCACAGCTCGATCTGCGCCATCACCTGGTTGGTGAAGGAGTTACTCATCACGAAGCTGGGGTGGCCCATGGCACAACCCAGATTGACCAGCCGACCCTCCGCCAGCAGGATGATGCGGTGCCCATTCTTCAGCCGGTACCGGTCCACCTACATGCAAGCAGAGTGAAGTGAGGCAGGCAGGGCCCTGCTCCTACAGCCCACCCCTGCCACAGCCCACCCTCTGGCTAGACAGGCTTCCCTGCCTCCAACAATGCCCATGAGGCATCTGAACTGCCCCAAGACAACCTCTAGCACATGGCCTGACACAAACAGTAACAGCTGATATTTATTAAGAAATGCTGAGCTGCAGAACACACAGTTCTGCTGTTAGAACTTTATGTGCTTACATTTGTAACATGCTTGGCACATATGAGGTAAGCAGCAGCTAATGTTATTGTTCTGATTACTGTCATGTGCCCTGTACTAAGTCCTTTACAGGGGATTATCACATTTTATCCCAGAAACAAGCCTATGATGTCAGTACTGCTGTCATCCCAATTTCAGATTCAGAAAATGAAGTTTACAAGGGTTAGGTCACTTGTCCAGAGCCACACACTAAGAGGTGGCGCAATTTGAGTCTGGACGGTCTGAGGACATATCCCATGTTCTCAATAGCCATGGAACAGTTCAATGCAGTTTAGTAAAACTTAGTAAAAGCTGTGGTGGGGCACGGTGGCCTCATGCCTGTAATCTCAGCACTTTGGGAGGTCAAGGCAAATGGGTCACGAGATCAGGAGTTCAAGACCAGCCTGACTAACATGGTGAAACCCCATCTCTACTAAAAATACAAAAATTAGCTGGATGTGGTGGCATGTGCCTGTAGTCCCAGCTACTCAGGAGGCTGAGGCACGAGAATCGTTTGAACTCAGGAAGCAGAGGTTGCAGTGAGCTGAGATCATGCCACTGCACTCCAGCCTGAGCAACAGAGCAAGACTCCACCTCAAAAAAAAAAAAAGCTGAATGCTGTGGCACTCACATTTGAATTACCTCAGAAGCTCTAAAAAATGCGGATACCCTGGCCTCATTCCCAGAGACTCCTATTCGTATAACCCACAGTGTGGTTCCCAGGTGACAGCCAGGTTGAGAACTCTTGGTTTAGTAGATAAGTGAACGTGAAGTGGAAATCCCCGGCCTCAGTGCCCCAGTCCTCCGTCTGTCCCAGCTGTCTGAACACACAAACCTGCTTTCTCCCCACTCCCAGCTCTTCCCTTGCCATCCCTCCGCCCTCACACAGCCTCCTGAACATTTCCTTATAAGCCCATGTTTCCAAACTGCTTCAGAGGCCTAGTACCAGTCCAAGGAAAGGTCTCTGATGCCCATCAAGCATTGATTAATGCTTCAGCCAATAAGCACTCACTGATACCCATCTAAGCCCCTTGCAGGGACACATCAATCTGGACTCTACCCTCCTGATAAAACAGTAGGGGCAGAGACCAAAGCCAGTGATGGATGCTGCACTAGGGGTCTATAGTAGAGTATGGGCATTGCCTCTGCCAGAGAAGCTAGCCAAGAAAGGGGTCTCTTTTTATTTTTTTTATTTTTATTTTTTGAGACGGAGTTTTGCTTTTGTTACCCAGGCTGCAGTGCAATGGCACGATCTCAGCTCACCGCAACCTCCGCCTCCTGGGTCCAAGCAATTCTCCTGCCTCAGCCTCCCAAGTAGCTGGGACTACAGGTGTGCGCCACCATGCCCAGCTAATTTTTGTATTTTTAGTAGAGACGGGGTTTCACCATGTTGACCAGGATGGTCTCGATCTCTTGACCTTGTGATCCACCCGCCTCGGCCTCCCAAAGTGTTGGGATTACAGGCGTGAGCCACCGCGTCCGGCCCTTAATTTTTTTTAAATGGAGTCTTACTTTGTCGTCCAGGCTGGAGTGCAGTGGTGTGATCTCAGCCCACTGCAACCTCCACCTCCCAGGTTCAAGCAATCCTCCTGCCTTAGCCTCTGGAGTAGCTGGGACTACAGGCACCAGCCACCATGCCCGGCTAATTTTTTTGTATTTTTAGTAGAGATGGGGTTTCACCATGTTGGCCAGGCTGGTCTCCAACTCCTGACCTCAAGTGATCCACCTACCTCGGCCTTCCAAAGTGCTGGGATTACAGGTGTGAGCCACCATTCCTGGCCAGAAGGGGGAATCTCTTGAGCTGGGCTAAGAAGATGGATAAAGAAAAGGGTGTATGTTCTGTTCCAAACAAACGGAGCTGTCTGGACAGATGAGCAGAAGCAGGAGCTGCAGTGGGTATTTAGGGAGTGGTCAAATACAGCTGAGTGCAGAGATCCTTGAGAGGACAGATAAGAGATAAAGCCGGGGGCAGAAAGCTGGCAAGACTGTCAAGGATGTTGAGGGTGGGAAGAGTCCAGCTTTGGAGGGCAGCTTGGCAGAAAGATGCCTATCACCCCAGTATAGCCCTGTGATGCTTTTGCAGGAGGAGGTCTGGCTGGCTCTCAGGGGTATGGCTGCCATGGAAGCATGCCCCGCCCACCCCCACACTGTGATGAGTGCCAGGCCTTCTAGGCAGAGATGGAGGTGCCCTCTGCATAGCCAGGAATTGACACCCTAGACTAGTGCAGGACCTAGCCAAGGAGAATTCCCACACAGGAGCAGAGGGCCAGAGGGGAGCAGTGTAGGGGATGTGGGTTCACAGAGCTGCCTGTCTGCCTCTCTGGGACTTGGGTTTCTGGTATGGCTGTGACTGGGTGGGTGTCAGGGCTTTGGCCAACTCTGTCTGTATCTTCCATACCATATCTCAAAGACAGCACAGCATCAACTCGAAGAACCTCACATGAAGTGAGCTTTTCTCCCTTTAAAAAATGTGATGGGCCTGGTGCAACTGCTCATGCCTGTAATCCCAGCACTCTGGGAGGCCAAAGCAAGCTCAGGAGTTTGAGACCAGCTGGGGCAACATAGCAAGACCTTGTCTCTACAAAAAATAAAAAATTAGCCAGGTGTAGTAGTGCATACCTGTAGTCCCAGGTACTTGGGAGGCTGAGACAGGAGGATCAGCTCCTTCAGCCCAGGAGGTCAAGGCTGCAGTAGGCCATGATTGTGCCACTGCCCTCTAGCTTGGGTGACAGAGTGAGCCCATCTCAAAAAGAAAAAAAAGTGGTGAATATCTCTATATATAACACTTACTTAATTATCTCCTGAGGATCAATTACAGGAGAGATTGCCCAGTCAGAGTTTGCTTAACTTATTTTTTTCTTTTTTTTGAGACAGAGTCTCGTTCTGACGCCCAGGCTGGAGTACAGTGGTGTGATCTTGGCTCACTGCAACCTCTGCCTCCCGGGTTCAAGAGATTCTCCTGCCTCAGCCTCCTGAGTAGCTGGAACTACAGGCGTGTACCACCACGCCCGGCTAATTTTTATATTTTTAATAGAGACAGGGTTTGACCATATTGACCAGGTTGGTCTCAAACTCCTGACCTCAAGTGATCCGCCCGCCTCAGCCTCCCACAGTGCTGGGATTACAAGTGTGAGCTACCGCGCCAGGCCGTGTTTGCTTAACTTTAAAGCTCTTGATATCCAAAGCCAAAATGTCTTCCAGAAACATATTACTTTTATAATCAGAGAAAAAAATGAACCCACAATAATTACAACTCAAGTAAAATGTCACACCCCCAACAAGAACTCGTCTTCCGGTTTCAGTGCCCGGAATAGTGCAAACCTATTCTTTCCCAGCTCAGTGCATGGGCCTGCTCCTCACACAGTGGTCCAACTCCTGATCTCAGGTGATCCGCCCGCCTCAGCCTCCCAAAGTGCTGGGATTACAGGCATAAGCCACCGCGCCCAGCCCAGCTAATTTTTTTTGTATTTTTAGTAGAGATGGAGTTTCACCATCTTGGCCAGACTGGTCTCAAACTCCTGACCTCAGGTGATCTGCTCGTCTCAGCTTCCCAAGGTGCTGGGATTACAGGTGTGAGCCACGATGCCTGGCCAAAGCTGTGTCCTTTGTGACTCTACCTTCATCCTGACCCCACATGCCGTCCATCCATCCCCAGCACTCCCCAAGGCAGCCATCATCCCCTGCAGGGACTGTAAGAGACTCCTCCAAAAGCCTCCCTCCCCACCACTCACCGTCATTGCTTTCAGTCTGCACACAGTAGCTAGAGTGATCGTTCTAAAACTACAGCCTCACCACATACAGCTCACCTGCCTGATACCTTCAGGGATGCCGGCTGCCCTCGAGATAAGGTTGCCATCTCCAGCTGGCTCTACTAGGCCCTCTTCTCCCCATCTCACTGCACAGGTTGTCACAGTCTCCTCAGCTCCCCTCCCTGGCAGCCAGCACTCCTCTGTGTTCCCATCTGCCCAGCCCGCTGGCAGGATGGGAGCTTCTCACCTGAGGCTTGATGTTCACCTTCTCCACAGCATTCTCGTTGAGCCACTTGACATCGATCTCCACATCAAAGTGTCCAATGTTACACACGATGGCATCATCCTTCATTTGCTCAAAGTGCCTGTCAGGCAGCCCGAGATCATGGGAGATTGTCAGGGACAAAGAACGGTCCCAACCCTGCCCTCCTCCCTCACTCCCTAGGACCCCCAAGGGGCACCGACCGGCCAAGGATGATGTCAACACAGCCTGTGGTGGTGACGAAGATATTGCCCTCCTGACAGGCCTCATCCATGGTGGTCACCTCATAGCCTGTGCAGAGACAGTGGCTGAGGGTCATCTACGGTGCCCGTGCCCTTCCCTCCGGCCACAGTGGCTGACAACCAACACTTGCCCTATCCTACCCTCCATGGCGGCCTGCAGTGCGTTGATGGGGTCAATCTCGGTGACGATGACGCGGGCCCCGAAACCCCGCAGGGCCTGGGCACAGCCCTTGCCCACATCGCCATAGCCTGCTACCACTGCTACCTTGCCGGCAATCATCACGTCTGTGGCCCGCTTGATGCCATCTATGAGGGACTCCCGGCAGCCATAGAGGTTGTCAAACTTGCTCTGAAAGGAGAGAGAGTAAAGAGACGATGGAGGCCTGCAAGGCCCTGGGGCCAGGACCACTTGACCTCAGAATACTCAGAAGAGCCCATGCATTGTGCACCCACTGAGCATCCCGGCCTGGGTGGAAACCCTCTAGCAGCAAATACCCACACACACCCTTCACCCCGATCGGCTCCAAGACCTTCTCTCTAATCCTTCTCTGCTGGTTTGGAGCCTTCCTAGGGATCAGTTACCAGGAGAGACTGCCTGGTCAAATACTTTGCTTAACCTGAAAGCTCTTCTTCCCAAAGCCATAAAGCTCCTAACACCCAGCTCTGAGACCTCCATCTAAATGCACTCATTAGCCTTGGTCTATAACCACTTTTGCCCCCTCAAATGAGGGCTTCATGTCCCTAGCCTCAGCCTTCCTGGACACTCTTCTTCACAGGCCTCGAATGAAGCTGCAGCCACTGCAGTGGGAGCTGTCACTGCCCCCGGCTCACCTTGGTGACGGAGTCGTTGACGTTGATGGCGGGCACCTTCAGGACCCCAGTGGCCATCATCTTGTAGAGGTTGTGGACCCCGGTCGTGGTCTCCTCAGAGATGCCTCGGATGCCTAAATAAGAGGGAAGAGAACAAATCTCAGAGACACCTCACCTGAACGCACACAAATTCCTCATCTTTGCCCCCTAAAGTCATTCCTCTTTCTGGGTTCCCATCTCTGTGACTGATCCCACAGGCCCCCCAATCACCCAGACCAGCATGAGCAAGGAGTCCCCGATGCCCTCCTAGGGAAAGCCACGGCCAGACTTAGTGACTCTGCCTCCCAACAACTCCCAGCTTCTCCATTCTCACTGCTGCTGCCCTAGGCGCTGACCCTGTCTCCTGCCACAACATATCCTCCATGCAGCAGCCATTTCTAACATGTGTCTTCTCAGAGAAATCTTCTGAATGCCCTCCAATTATTTCCCCTTGCACTGCGAATCAAATGCTTTTCTATTGGCCTATTAGGCCTGAATACATCGGGCCTTCATGAAGGCTCACACCATATCCCATAATACCCCCCAGTGAAGGCTCCCTTTGTTCACTGATATCCTGCGGGCCTCTCTTCTGTTTCCTGAACACTCTAGCTTTTTCTGCATCCAGGCCTCTGTACTCCCTGTACTCCCTGTGCCTGCTTTGAACAAAGCTGGCTCCCTGTCAGCTATTCCCAGCCATGGCCCTGTGTCTGCCCTTGGACTCTCAGTTCAGCCACGCTTGCCTCACACTCTGAAGTCAGGAAGCCCTGGCATGAATCCCAGAGCCTGCCATCCTTCCATCTTCTAGATCCTGCTGCTTGAGGCGCTGGGAGTCCTGCCAGGCCTGCAGCCATCATGTGGGCAAGCAGGTCCCATCCAGTACCCAGCCCACCTGCCCCACCCTGCTCACCCGGCAGGAGCTGTGGGTACTTGGTGTGGATGAGGTTGGTGAGGTCGCCTCCGTCATCCAGAATCATGTTGAGGGGCCCGTCCTTGAAGTACAGCGTCTGCTCAATGCACCACAGGTACTCCTCATCCGTTTCGCCCTTCCAGGCATACACTGGAGGGTGAATGGCATATCAGGGCTTGGACTTCCCCCGCCTGTACCTGCTCCCGGGAACAACCCTGGCAGAGCCAAAACTACCTCCTTCCCAATTCCTATCCTCAGCCACCTCTGGCCCCTCTGGGGACTCAGCAGCGATAAGAATACAATTTGGAGCCAGATAGATCTGGGTTCAAATCCTGGCTCTGCCACTTGCCAGCTGTGTGACCTTGGGCAAATCACTTCACCTCTCTGAGCCTCAGTTTTCTCCTCTATAAATAGGGCTTAGAACAGTATGGATTAAGTGAGACGGAAGCCATGTATAGCCCCCCGATGTAGATATCAGGAAATAATTATTTCCTTTCCCATCCCCTTCTGCCTGGGCCCCAAGGACTAGGGCATCAACCCTGAGTGACCAGGGCTCCGTGTCCCACAATGCCTCCCCCTCAGCTGGATCCACAAGGCAGGATCCAGGGTTTGCTCTGCACTGAAAGGACTGTAGCACCAGCAGCCTCTGGGATGGGAGGAGTCTCAGGCAAAGTTTGGCCAAAAAAATGACTAAGCGCAGCTACCGTTTATGGGGCACTTGCTTTCTGCCAGACATGACTAAATCCTTCATGCCCCATCTCGTTTTTCCTCATAGAGACCTTGTGAGGCAGCCATGACCATTATCAGCACTTACAGATGCCCAGAGAGGGGCTGAGACACACTTGGGCCACTCCACATGAAATTCCAGTACAGACACCGGAACTAAGGGCTACTGACTGCCAGTCCACAATCCTCCCATGTCGCTTGACTAGGGCACAGGTGTGGGGTTCCCAGGAGCCTCTTGTGAGCAAAGGATGCTGGCCAAGCAAAGCCAGCCTCTCCTCCCGCAACTGAAGCAGACAATGGCCTTAAAAATTGCAGTGAGCTGAGATCACACCACACTACAGCCTGGGCAAAGGAGCAAGACTCCATCTCAAAACAAAAAAAAAGAAAATAAGGCCTTTCTCAGAAGAAAGCCATGGTGAGGAATGGGGACCATGCCTATTCAGTCCTGGTCAGTCTGGGAAGGAGCCCTGTACCACCCTCTCCTCTCTACCTATGGTTGGTTAGAATAAATCTGGAGCCGGGCACAGTGGCTCACG
>PVHO010009972.1:65750-81392 GCA_004024885.1 Saguinus imperator
GCACTTTGGGAGGCCGAGGCGGGTGGATCACGAGGTCAAGAGATCGAGACCATCCTGGTCAACATGGTGAAACCCCGTCTCTACTAAAAATACAAAAAAAAATTAGCTGGGCATGGTGGCGCGTGCCTGTAATCCCAGCTACTCAGGAGGCTGAGGCAGGAGAATTGCCTGAACCCAGGAGGCGGAGGTTGCGGTGAGCAGAGATTGCGCCATTACACTCCAGTCTGGGTAACAAGAGCGAAACTCCGTCTCAAAAAAAAAAAAAAAAAAGAAGAAATCTTGAATGTCCTCTTTAATCACTGGGTAAGATCTAACCACTCCCCTCCCTAAGTCCAAGCAGACATGTGCCCAGCCTGTGAAAACTCCTTTCTCATTAGTCTTAGTCCTTCCTCAGTCCTTTAACAGCCATACCCTAAGCAGTGAATCTTTTTCTGCCCCGTAGCCTTCCCCAGTGCTTTAGAAACAGATCCACACCCTTCCTTTAATGAACTTCCCTTCCTCTACATCATGTAGTTCCCAATGATAAGATCTTGCCCTTCCTGGTCACATGGCTTGAGTTGGGTCAAAAAACAACTTCCACAGGATTTTAGATGATGATGATGGGACAAAGCAGCTCTTTCCTATGGGTGGCTAGGTAGGATTTTGTGGCCGTGACTCCTCTCCCCTGCTGTAGTGTAAGGAAGCCTGTTACTATAGCAGTCAGTGAAGCAACAGAGCAGCCCCTTCATAAATCCCACATGTCCCAGCAGTAAGCAGGACTCACCTGGAATGCCAGCCTTGGCAATGGCAGCTGCTGCATGGTCCTGCGTGGAGAATATGTTGCAGCTGGACCACCGCACCTAGAAAGAGCCGTCAAAACAAGGCTGTTGGTCACTGATGGCTCAAAAGCACCAGGAATGCTGGGCAAGGAAAAGGGAGAGCTCTTCAGGTAGGGAGAGAGGCTTGGGATCTAGGCACAGCAAGCTCTAGGATCACAGGCTGGGGACGCTGGATGGGTAGATGGGAGCCAGAGCAGTGACGATATCTAACTCAGGTTTTGTTTTTTTATTTTGGGGGGTTTTGGGACAGAGTTTCATTCTTGTTGCCCAGGCTAGAATGCAATGTGTGATCTCAGCTCACTGCAACCTCCAGCTCCAGGGTTTAAGCAATTCTCCTGCCTCAGCCTCCCTAGTAGCTGGGATTATAGGCATGGCCCACCACGCCTGGCTAATTTTTTGTATTTTTAGTAGAGATGGGGTTTCACCGTGTTGGCCAGGATGGTCTTGATCTCCTGACCTCGTCATCCACCCACCTCAGCCTCCTAGGATTACAGGCTTGAGGCACTGCGCCCAGCCCCGACTCAAGTTTTTATGCTGGTGCTGTGTAGAAGGGAAAGGGCGGAAACAAGGGGACAGCTGAAGAGACTGTTGGAGAAGACTCCAGGCAAGAAATATGACAGTAGCAGTGGAGGTGATGAGAAGCTGTTCCATCCTGGGTCTACTCTGAAGGCTGCACTGGCAGGATTTGCTGAGGGATGAGTTGTTGAAGTAAAAGGGGTTGGGAGCGGGGAGGAAAGGGTGGGGAAGAGATGACTCCCAGGTTCTTGAACTGAGGGAACCCGGAAGGCTGGAGTGAAAATTCCATTTATTCACATAGGGAAGGCTTCGGGAAGATGAGGGGGCAGACAATCCTGAGTCTGTTTGAACGTGTGCTGCCTGAGATGAGTACTAGACCTCCAGGTAGTGTCAACGCCCCCACTCCTGGATATGCCAGTCCGGAGCTCCAGGAGAAGTCCAGGCTAGTACAAAAATATGGGAGTCAAAACCAGATAGATAGTATCTAAAGCTATACACTCAGACCAAGAGTGAATGCTGAAAGGAAAGGTCCAAGGACTAAGCCCTGAGTCCCTCTGTGGGTTTTGGCTGCAATGCCCTTCCCTGCTTTGGGAAACCAGCTTGCTTCTTTACTCTCTGAGATCTCAGGAGACATGTCAATCATTGGCACACATGACCCGGGCTGAAAATCAGAGCTGCCATCATCCTGGCAGCCATGATGGGCCAGGGCAGGCCTGTGACCCCCAGGAGGGCCAAGGCGAGCAGGCCCTTATAGGACTAAATGGGACACGGGAGTTGAGTTTTTCCTGCCAGACCATCAAGCAGGAGGATGCCTTGAGGGCAGCCAACAATTACCTTCCAGCCAGGAAGAAAATCTGCACAACACTCACCACAAAGGATGGCAGCACCAGGAAAGAGGGAGGAAACCCAATGAGAGGGAAGAGCGCCGCCAGGCCCGGGGTCGGCACCACACCTGGACGGTCCCCACCCCGGTACAGTCGTCTTCTTCCCTGGCTGAACCCAGGGACGGCAAGAACTCTGGGGTGATACAGCTGTGGGCCTCACCTCAGCACCCAGGGCGACCAGGGTCTCAATAAGGACGGCCGTCTCCACCGTCATGTGCAGGCAGCCAGCGATGCGAGCGCCCCTCAGCGGCTTGGAAGTTGAGTACCGCTCACGCATGCGCATCAGGCCCGGCATCTCGTTCTCCGCAATGTTCAGGGCCTTGCGTCCCCAGTCAGCCAGGCCGATGTCAGCTACCGAGGGAAACAGGTGGGAGTTGGGTAAGCCTCCTCGGCGGTCACTGTGTGGACCCCGGTCCACGTGTGGACTCAATACACTAGGGCTTAGCACTCTGTCACCGCATTCTCTAAATCATTCAACAAGTATTTATGAATTCAGAGTACTCAAGAAAGACAAGGTCCCTGCTTCCCTGCACCTTTCTGACTTGTGGGAGAACACATGTAATCAATCACACAGGGACAAAAAATTACAACACAAAGAAGCGCGCCTTTGAAAAACAGCTCAGATGATACTGCCCACTACCCTCCTTTCTGCTGACAGCCACCAACCTCCAGGTCACTCCTCACTCCCTAAATAGGTTAACTGCTGGGTCTCCCATCTTCCTCTCTGTCATCACTCTCGGTGATTCAACGCTCATAAATACTACCTAACACCTTGGATTTGACAGTTTCTTGATCTCCTTTTAGATGTGAAAATGCTTCCCCACTCCTGATGTTTCTTTCCACCTGGAGGAACTCACCGGTATAACTAACACTCTTGGTCTCTCTGCCCCAGTGTGGGTGGGGTGAGCTTGTCTGACCAGTAAAACTGAGAGGAATAAATGGTGTGCTCAGTTTAGCCCTCTCTTCTTTTTGCAAGCAAGTACCCACCTGCCCACTTGCAGGAAGCCGCTGTTCTCTGCTTTTCCAGAGATCAACCTACCCTGGCCCACCCTGCCTGCAACTAACTGGTTGGGTAACTGCTGAATCTGGGAGTTCAGTCAGCAGAATCATTTGGATTTCATACCAATCTACATCCACTGGCTTTGAGGTTATTAGAAATAAAAGGTGTATTTCAGGTGCTGTCTGCCACCTAAAATGTCTCAAATTTGTTCAAATTCTCAGGCAGTAAAGAAGGATACTATTATGAGCTAACTCACTATCTCAATTCTCTTCCCTCTGATCATCTCACCTTCCTCTCTCCCCTACCACACTAGTCCATTTCCAAGGTCATACCCTACCTAGGTCAGTACCTAGATCACAGTTTGCAGACTTCCCTAATAAGGGATGTTCCTTTGGCATGCTTGTAAATCTCTCCTGGAAAATCTGATTCAGCAGATCTAAGACTCCCGATGATTTTTATCTTTAGGGAAGCTTAGATCCTGCCAATCACCCAAAGAGGTAGACGATGAGAGGCAAAGGACTCCGTAGATAATTTAATAATCAATAAATCTATCTAAGTCAGTCAGCTTCCTACAGTGCATTGAAACAGTTTGAGATGAAACATGCCTCTCCCATGAGAGAACACTCCTGCTGTGCCTCAACTCAAGCCCTTCTCTATACCACCCTACCCCAGGCCTCCTACCCTGGTAGGCCATCACCAATGATAGCACTCCTTGGAAATCTGGACTTAAAGCACCCAACTCTAGCCACATCTCATCTTTCCAGTTTTCTCCCTCTAGAGCCCCAGCTCCAACAAGGCTGTGGCCTGTCAGGTCAGAACTTCTATTCCACTCATCCTACCAATTTCTACTGTCCCTTCTGCCTTCTGCCCTCTTTCCCTTTGAGAACTCACTTGGCAAAACTCTCAGCCCAATTAAACCTGACCCTCTACTGCACTGGAGCCACTGAACCCAGCAGGAGGACAATCACAACCACACCAAGACATCACATTGATTCATTCATTCCTTTATAGAAGAAGTCTGGCTCCGTGGCCCAGGTTGGAGTGCAGAGTGGTACAATCTCGATTCACTGCAACCTCCACCTCCTGGGTCCCAGTTCAGGCAATTCTCCTGCCTCAGCCTCCCTAGCTGGGATTACAGGAACTCACCACCACGTTTGGCTAGTTTTTGTATTTTTAGTAGAGAAAGGGTTTTACCTTGTTGGTCAGACTGGTCTTGAACTCCTGACCTCGTGATCCGCCTACCTCGGCCACCAAAAAGTGCTGGGATTACAGGCGTGAGCCACTGTGCCCGGCCAAGACATCACATTTATTAAAACCCTAAAAGACACAGCCGGGCACGGTGGCTCACGCTTGTAATCCCAGCACTTTTTGGAGGCTGAGGAGAGCAGCACGAGGTCAGGAGTTTGAGACCAGTCTGACCAACAAGGGGAACCGTCTCTACTAAAAATACAAAAACTAGCCAAGCGTGGTGACACGCACCTGCAATCCCAGCTACTTGTAATCCCACTTACTTTTCCTCCTTCCAGAAACCCTTTCTTTACTTGGCTTCTGCTACTCTGTCCTCCTGTGCTTTTCCACCTACCTTCCTGGTTCCTCTTCAGATAACAGACTCTAATATTAGTTTGGGAGCCCTCAGGGCTCCAACATCTCCTGCTTCTCTAATGTTTACCAATTAAGCTCATCCAGCCTTACAGCTTTACATACCTTCTCTGCAGGGTTCCCACGTATTTATCTTCAGTCCAAACCACTCCCCTGAACTTGAGACTCAATTTGATCAAACTGCTTCTACAGCACGTCCACTTGGATGTCCAATTGGACTTATTCGTGTCATGCTTGAGCCCTCATGACTCCTTGCCCTGCTACTCCTTACTCGCCCAATCTTCCCATTCTAGGAACTAAAACCACCATTCAACCAGCTACTCTGGCCAAAAACTTAAGATTTGATTCCTCTTTTCCTCTTCCGCCTCAATTAGCACATTTTTGGCTCAACAAGCAAAATCTATAAGCAATCCAACTGCACCTCACCACCTTCATCTAAACTGTCACTTCTTAGGCCAGTCATGGTGGATGACACCTGTAATCCCAGCACTTTGGAAGGCCAAGGCAAGCGATCACTTGAGGTCAGGAGTTCGAGACCAGCCTGGCCAACATGGTGAAACCCCATCTCTACTAAAAATACAAAAAAAGTAGCCAGGCATGGTGGCTCGCACTTGTAATCCCAGCTACTTGGGAGGCGGAGGCAGAAGAATCGCTTGAACCCAGGAGGCGGAGGTTGCGGTGAGTGGAGATGGCGCCACTACACTCCAGCCTGAACGAAAGGGCAAAACTCGGTCTCAAAAAAAAAAAGAAAAGAAAAGAAACAGAGAGTGCACCAGGATGACTCAAATAGAGGGGGTAAGATGAGTCGGGACTTCAGTCCCAGCAAAGTAGGGAGCCTACAGTTTTTAGGGAGCCAGCATTCAAAGACCAGATTTGTCTTTTGAAAAGACCCCATTGGCTGCTGCGTGGATCTCTGCAGCAAGAGATCCAGGGATACCCTCAAGGAGAGAGACCAGAACTCGGGTAGTGACTACGGAGACAGACGAGTGTCAGATCTGCTCACACAAAATGGAGACAATACTACTTTATCTGTATGTATGCCTGTGCCACCCCTGTCCTTGGGTCACCTATGTGTTTCCAGCACGGCCTCACGCTGGAGACACAACTGTTTACTGATCATGTGTCCTCAGAACTGAATGAAAGATCCATGAGAGGGGCTGGCACGTGACAGGGGTGGCAAAGAAAAACAACATAAATCTGAACATAGTCCGAATCCCAGCATTTACTAATGAGGAAATAACTCAGACTGCAGAGAGGAGTCTGCCACAGGTTCCATAGCCAATTAGTGACCGAAGCATAACTGGCAGCCAGGTTGGGCTAGAGCAGAGGCCCCTCTCAAGGCCTTCCTGGGAGGCGCCAGGCTATAAGGGAAAATGGGTTATGCCCTGTGCTGCTATGCTCCACCCCTCCACCACTACATGTCCCTCCAGCTAAAAGTAGCTCCTTCCGTGCCCTCAAGGACACTGTGCCAGCCCCACAGTTTTCTGTGGGACCCTCAACTCCAAGGGCACAGGAGAGGCTAGATGCTCCAATCTCTGGAGCTAAGGACTTGCAGAAGTCACAGGAACAACTGTCCCCAGGACAAGCCAAGAGGAACAGCAAGAACCCCTCTAAACATCAGTTTCTTCATCTGTAAAATGAGGATAATCATCCCTAGCTTACCATGTGCCCTAAGTAAAGAAGATGCCATATGATCAAGATCTGGCACACAGCAGGGCCTCCTTCCTCCAGCCCCATCCTGCTAAGCTCCCCCTCTCCCAAATCCAGCTTTATCTCCACCTACACAACCCAGTGCCCCCAATCCTGACCCACTAATCTCTCCACAGTATGACAAGCCCCATTCCAGCTCTACTACTAATATGACCTTGACATAACCTTTCTGGGTTCAGTTTCATCATCCACACAATGGAGACAGTCTACTCTTGTAGCAACTTGAACTATTTCAACAGAATCTCTGCAAGTCATTTCCTAAGGGCCTGTTTCAAGCTCTATATAACGGGATAGCGTCCACCTCTATGAAGATTATTCTGTAAATACATGTAAATCACCGGATATACAGCAAGTGTCCCATAAATGTGGATGCCATTCTCCAGACTTAATAGTGGTTTTGTGTGTGTGTGTCTGTGTGTGTGTGTTTTGTTTTTGAGATGGAGTCTTGCTCTGTCACCCAGGCTGGAGTGCAGTGGCATGATCTCTGTTCACTGTAACCTCCACCTCCTGGGTTCAAGCGATTCTCCCGCCTCGGCCTCCTGAGTAGCTGCAATTATAGGCATGCGCCACCATACCTGGCTAATTTTGTTATTTTTTAATAGAGATGGAGTTTCACCATGTTGGTCAGGCTGGTCTCACACTCCTGACCTCAGATAATCCGCCCGCCTCAGCCTCCTGGCTGGAGTGCAGTAGGGCAATCTCTGCTCACTGCAACCTCCGTCTCCCATGTTCAAACGATTCTCCTGCCTCAGCCTTCCGAGTAGCTGGGATTGCAGGCGCCTACCACCACACCCAGCTAATTTTTGCATTTTTAATAGAGACAGGGTTTCGAGACCACCACATTGGCCAGGCTGGTATCGAACTCTTGATCTCAAGGTGGCCCACCTCCACCTCCCCAGAGTGCTGGGATTACAGGTGTTAGCCACCACACCTGGTCTAACTGTGTCAAAGTTACTTGAATAGCTACTAGCCAGACTTAACTTATATTTGCTGAAAACTCATTAGGACTGTGTATTGGCTTGCACAGTGGTGAAAAGGGTGGTGTGCTCGCAGGTCTACATGGCCTGCGTTCCAATCTTGCTCCATCACCACCAGCTGTAAGACTGGGCAAGTTACCTCTGTCTCAGGATCCTCATCATAAAACGGTAACAGTCTCCCTAGAGAGCCATGAAAAGAGAATAAAACTAGAAGGCAGTGCCGAACCCACAGAAAACGCTAAGTAAACGTTAAGTATCCCTGGATCACACTTCACTCGGTGGGACAGCAGGATTTTTCTAACCACTCCTGATGGCGGGGTGGGGGATCCCACAGGTTGGGTAACTGGCCCAAAGTCCCAAGGGAGAGGACCGGAGCCGGCCTGGGGCTCGCTTTCCAGGCCTCTCCTCATACACCCTCCGAAGCTCCAGTGCCCTCGCCATCCCTGTAGGAGGCCGGGGGCGGGGGCCTCGTCGGGGCCTCCCAGCTGGACAGGGTCCGGTCCAGGTACAGGAGGCAGGGCGCAGGCTCCTGAGCAGAGTCCGGCAGGTGTCCGCCGTTCCAGGCCGCAGCCAGGTGTGCTCTCCTTCGGAGCACGCCGCCAGTTTGCGGCTCACAGCCCGCGCGGCCGCCCCCGACGTCGCGGGGCACGCTGGGACTCGTAGTCCGCGGCCACCCGGGAAGGTCAGCTTATGGCCGCGCGAGAACTCCAACTTCCAGGTGGCTTGGCGCGGCTAGAAATGCACCGAGCCTGCGATTTCAGGGGATCCAGAGCGCCCGGAGTCGGCCCTGCGGTCCCCGCCCCGAACATGCGCCGCGTGGGCGCCGAGCAGCGGCAGCCGGCTGCAGGTCCTAGGACTCACCGACTTTGTAGGGCAGTTTGTCAGACATGCTGGCGTCGCTGGTGACGGGCACGGACGAAGGGGGATAGGCCTCAGTCAGAGAAGAGGCACTGGGCGGGCGACGCGGGACAGGGATATGCGCGTGGCGCCGGCTCCTTTAAATATCTTCCTGGTACTTGCATATTCATGATCCGCTGGGGCGGGGCCCAACGCGCAGGGCGGGGCCAGAGGATTTCGATACCTGCAGGGAAGCCTCAGAATTTCACAAGGCCTGGCCCCAGGGACCTCACGCACCGGTTCGGAAGGGAACGCCGGGAGAGGACTGAGACCCAGCCGGGCCGTCCTCTTGCAGGTTCAGCCAGTTAATTCATTGTCAAAACCAAGCGGAACTGAAATTCCGCTAGTTCACTTCCCTGTGCCTCAATTTCCTAATCTGTAAAATGGGCCGAATTTTTACAGATTAGGAAAATCTACCTACCACACAGATTATTATAGGTTAAGTTGCAGGCCAGATGCGATGGCTCTCACCTGTAATCCCAGGACTTTGGGAGGCCAAGGCGGGAGAATCACTTGAGCCCAGGAGTTCAAGACCAGTCTGGGCAACATAGGAAGACTTCACCTCTACAAAAGAAAAAAAAACCTTTTAAATTAGGCAAGCGTTGGGGTGCTTACCTGTAGTCCCAGCTACTTGGGACGCTGAGGTTGAGGGAGGATGGCTTAAGTCTGGAGATCGAAGCTGCAGTGAGCTGTCATCCTGCCACTGGACTCCAGCCTGGACAACAGAGCAAGACCCTGTCTCAAAAAAAAAAGAAAAGAAAAGAAAAGTTGCCATTTGTCAGGTATCTACGTGACATCCCAAACATTCACCTTACCCCAAGTAACTACCACCCTGAATTTAGGTAAGTTTGCATGCATTTCTTATACTTTTACTGCATATGTATGTCATTAAACAAGTCTTTCTGTGTTTAATACCTTTATATATCAACTGTATTTACCCTTCTGCAATTTGCTTTTCTCTGTGAGCATTATATTCCTGAGAGTCATGCATATAGCTTGAATATATTCATTTCTCTGCTGCGTATTGTTCAGTCATCCCTAGGCATGGGAAGCAGGGATTGGTTTCAGGACACTGTGGACTCCAAAACCCTTCTATGGTCAAGTCCCTCATATAAAGCTGGGTAGTATTAGGCTAGGCATAGTGGCTTATGCCTGTAATCCCAACACTTTGGGAGGCTGAGGTGGGTGGATCACCTGAGGTCAGGAGTTTGAGATCAGCCTGACCAATATGATGAAACCCCTCTCTCTACTAAAAATACAAAAATTAGCCAGGCATGGTGGCAGGCGCCTGTAAGCCCAGCTACTGGGAAGGTTGAGACAGGAGAATCGCTTGAACCCGGAAGAGGTTGCAGTGAGCCAAGACCGCACTATTGCACTCCAGCCTGGTCTACAAGAGCAAACGTCCATCTCAAAAAAAAAAAAAGGTAGTGTTGGCATATAACCTACGCATATTCCCCGTACACTTTAATCATCTCTAGATTACTTATGACTAATAAAATGTAAATGCTATGTAAATAGTTGTTTTGTAATTTATATTATTTTTATAGTTATGGGTTTTTTTTAAATTGCTTTTTTTCCCCCTGAAAAAAAAAAATTTTTTTTTGAGATGGAGTCTCACTCTTTTGCCCAGACTGGAGTGCAGTGGCATCATCTAGGCTCACTGCAACCTCCGCCTCATGGGTTCAAGCGATTCTCCTGCTTCAGCTTCCCGAGTAGCTGGAACTACAGGCACTTACCACCACACCCGGCTAATTTTTTTTTTTTTTCTGTTTTTGAGACACAGTTTAACTCTTGTTGCCCAGGCTAGAGTGCAATGGTGTGACCTCAGCTCACTGCAACCTCCACCTCCCAGGTTCAAGCAATTCTCCTGCCTCACCCTCCCAAGTAGCTGGAATTACAGGCGTGTACCACTACGGCTGGCTAATTTTGTATTTTTAGTAGAGATGGGTTTTCACCATGTTGGTCAGGCTGGTCTCAAACTCCTGACCTCAGGTGATCCACCCGCCTTGGCCTCCCACAGTGGTTGGATTACAGGCGTAAGCCATTGCACCTGGCCTTGAAGACCATTTTTACATCTATCTGGGAATTCTTCCACCTGTCATGCCACCCCCACCCTTGCCCTTAATCCTCCCAATGCCCTCCTCTCACCCTCCTGTCTCCTTTCTCCCCTTCTCAAACTTTTTCAGAGATGTCTATATTCTTGGTCTGCTCTTCATCTTCTCCATGAAGCTCTCAGCTGTGTGGACTCCACCCCCAGGTCTCCACTGAAACTGTTGCAGCCAAGGTCATCAGGGAACCTGTCAGAATGTCTTGTGCCTCAGCCTGCATCCCAACCTAACTCCCCACTGCATACCTCCTGCTCTGGCCTTAAACTCTCCTGACTATCCTCCTGTGGTTCCTTCTCCTACAGCACCTTCAAGGGTTGGTGTTTCTTTTTTCCTCTTACTCTGCTCTCTACCTCACACTTATGGCTGCTGTGGCCAGTTACATCCAGTTGATCCATGGATCCATGGAATAAAACACTGCCTCACCCCAGAACTCTTTTTTAAAGAGAAAGAGTCTCATTGTGTCATCCAAGCTAGAGTGCGGTGACATAGTCATAGCCCATGGCAGCCTCAAACTCCTGAACTCAAGCAATCTTCCCACCCCAGGCTCCCAAGGAGCTGGCACTACAGGCATGTGCCACCACACTCAGCTAATTTATTTTATTTTTTGTAGAGACAGGATCTCACTTTGTTGCCCAGGCTGGTATTGAACTCTCGGCTTTGAGGGATCCTCTTGTCTTGGCCTCCCAAAGTGTTGGGATTACAGGCCTGAGTCACTGCACGCAGCCCTGCTTTGCTTCTGAATCACATGCTCCTTCTTCCAACCCCTGGAGTTACCACAACAGTGATTTTTGTCTTAATAATTCCTTTGCTTTTTTTGTTGTTGTTGTTAAGACACAGGGTCTCACTATGTTGCTCAGGCTAGTTTCAAACTCCTGGGCTCAACTTCCTTTTCTTTTATTTATTTATTTATTTATTTTTGAGGCAGTCTCCCTCTGTCACCCAGGCTGGAGTGCAGTGGTGTGATCTCAGTTCACTGCAACATGCACCTCCTGGGATCAAGCGATTCTCATGATTACAGGTGCACACCACCACACCTGCCTGATTTCATATTTTTAGTAGAGACGGGGATTTCACCATGTTGGTCCAGGCTGGTCTCAAACTCCTGACCTCAAATGATCCACCCGCCTTGACCTCTCAAAGTGCTGCTATTACAGGCATGAGCCAACGCACCTAGCCCTCTCCTATAATGTCTTAAAGTTTTATAATTCAAACATGTATGTGGTGTGAGGTGAAAATTCTATCTTTTTTTCCATACTAAGCAATTGTCCCAACAACACTTAATAAACAGTACATCCTTCCCCCAGTGACCTGCAGTGCCATCTCCATCACTGATTAAGTGTCCATGAACACTCCAATCTGTGTCTATATCTATTCCCTATTCGGATGCATTGATCTATGCTAATTCTACACTGTCAAGATTACTAGAGCTTCATAATAAATCTTGACTTCTCTTACCTGGTAAGAGAAGTCCCCCCACCTTGTTCTTTAAGAGTGTCTTGACTGTCTTAGATGTTTACTCATCCATATAATTTTGGAATCATTTGTCAAGTTCTACAGGAAAAAGCATTTTTGGAATTTTTACTGAAATTGTATTCGTATATAAATTATTTTGGGTGAGAATCAACATCTTTACGTAATTGAATATTCTAATTCATTAACATGGTATGGTATATATATATATTTTTTTCTCCATTTATGTAGATATTCTATTTTCTTTTTTTGAGATGGAGTCTTGCTCTTGTCACTCAGGCTGGAGTACAATGGTGCGATCTTGACCCACTGCAACCTCTGCCTCCCGGGTTCAAGCAATTCCCCTGCCTCAGCCTCGCAAGTAGCTGGGATTACAAAGGCGAGCCACCACACCCATACTTTTGGTAGAGATGGGGTTTCATCCTGTTGGCTGAGGCAGGAGAATTGCTTCAACCCAGGAGATGGAGGTTGCAGTGAGCTGAGATCGCACCACTGCACTCCAGCCTTGTAACAGAATGAGACTTGGTCTCAAAAAAAAAATTACTTAGAAATAAATGTAACAAAATATGTTCAGGACCTTTATGGAGAACAATATAGAACTTAATTTAATATAAAATCATTAAAGAATATCTACATAGGCTGGGCACGGTGGCTCATGCCTATAACCTCAGCACTTTGGGAGGTTGAAGTAGGCAGATCATGAGATCAGGAGTTGGAGACCAGCCTGACAAACATGGTGAAACCCCATCTCTACCAAAAATATAAAAAAATAGCTGGGTGTGGTGGTGCACACCTGTAGTCCCAGCTACTAGGGAGGCTGAGACAGGAGAATCACTTGAACTCGGGAGGCAGTGGTTGCAGTGAGCTGAGATCATGCCACTGCACTCCAGCCTGTAACAGAGCAAGACCCCGTCTCAAAAGAAATTAAATTAATAATTTTTTTTAATTTTCATTTTTAGATATCTGTGACAGATTTATAGAAATGAATTTATTTTAGTAGATTGATCTGTTTTTATAGCACTGATGAACTCTTACTTTATAAATTGTTTTGTATTAACTATGTATACAATCATATATGGTGAATAACGACAATTTTGTTTCTTATTTTCCAATCCTGACACCTTTTTTTTTTTTTTTTTTTGCTGCTTGACTGCATTGGCTAGACATCTGGTACAATGCTAAACAGAGGAGGTGAACGTAGGCACCATTATCTTTTTCCACTACGTCTTCTGTGCTTCATTTCATTGACTGGCTGGCACTTCCCTTCCCCCAGTAACTACCCACTTTATCATCAAAAGAGCTCTCAAATCCATCCCTTCTCTCTACCCCACAGCCAATTACCTGATCTCATCCTTTGCATCTCTCACCTGGACCAGTGCACCAGCCTCCTCACTGGTCTCTAAGCATGCATCCTACCCGTGCCCCATCCATCTGCACCCTTATAGCCAGAGTCAAAAACACAAAGCTGCCCATATCTTCTTCCTTCTTAAAAACTATCGACCAGGCACAGTGGCTTACACCTGTAGTACTAGCACTTGGGGGTGGGGGACCGAGACAGCACTTGGGGGTGGATCACTTGTAAACAGAAGTTTGAGACCAGCTTGGCCAACATGGCGAAACCCTATCTCTAATAAAAATACAAAAATCAGCCGGGTGTGGTAGAGCATGCCTGTAATTCCAGCTACTGAGGTGGCTGAGGCAGGAGAATCACTTGAACCCAGGAGGCGGAGGTTGCAGTGAGCCGAGGTTGCAGTGAGCCAAGGTTGCACCACTGCACTCCAGCCTGGGCAATAGAGCAAGACCTTGTCTCAAAAAAAAAAAAAAAAACTATTCATTGGGTTCTTGCTGCCTAAAACAGTGGTCTACACAGCTGGTGTGATCACAAGACCATTCATTAAGGTATAGTTGGAAAACATTAGATCTTCTATTTTTTTCTTTTTGTTTTGAAACGGAGTTTCACTCTTGTTACCCAGGCTGGAGTGCAATGATGCAGTCTCGGCTCACCACAACCTCCACCTCCTGGGTTCAGGCAATTCTCCTGCCTCAGCCTCCTGAGTAGCTGGGATTACAGGCACGCGCCACCATGCCCAGCTAACTTTTTGTATTTTTTAGTAGAGATGGGGTTTCACCATGTTGATCAGGATGGTCTCAATCTCTTGACCTCATGATCCACCTGCCTCAGCCTCCCAAAGTGCTAGGATTACAGGCATGAGCCACTATGCCCACCCTTCTGTGTGCTTTCTTAAAACTGCAGGTGAATCTACAACTACCGCAAAATAAAAGGTTAATTTAAAATGATGATATTCAGATCCAAGATGGCCGATCACTAGCAGCTCAGGCTTGTAGCTCCCAGTGAAAGCACAGAGAACAAGAGGACGCCACACTTTCAGACAAATTTTTGTTGTTCAAGGACCAGGAGATTCCCAGCGGAGGAGCCCCACGGGTTGCCAGAGTGACTCTTACAGCCAGCGAGGCAGTTTTGCTGGTGCCCTGGCATGGCGGTTCTCAGTGCAGACTAAACGGGACTAGGTCTCCTTTTGGTTGATGTTTGGAGCTCTGCAAAAGCAGAGGCACCCATACAGCTGATTGAAGAAGGGATTCAGGAGGGAAGCCAGACTGGATACTCCCAGACAGAAAAGCACCAAGAATCTTGACGCTGCTGTTTTAGCCGGCGCAGTGGGTTGCTCAGATTTTGGCACTGGGAATTAACAAGTTGGACATCCACTCAGAGACCTAATTTGAAAGTTGGTAATTACAAAGACGACAGGTGGATAAATTTACAATGATGGGAAGAAACCAGCATAAAAAGGCTGAGAATACTCAAAATCAGAATGCCTCTCCCTCTAAAGAGGATCACAGTTCCTCATCAACAAGGGAACAAGGCCTGATGTAGAACAAGTGTGTTCCATTAACAGAATTAGGCTTCAGAAGGTGGATAATAAGAAACTTCTGTGAATTAAAAGAACATGCTCTAGCCCAATGTAAAGAAACTAAGAACTTTGAAAAAAGGTTTGACGAAATCCTAACGAGAATAGACAATTTAGAGAGGAATATAAGTGAATTAATGGAACTGAAGAATACAATACGAGAACTCCTCAAAGTATGCACAGGTTTTAACACTTGAATTGATCAAGCAGAAGAAAGGATATCAGAGGTCGAAGACCAACTTAATGAAATGAAATGAGAAGACAAGAATAGAAAAGAAAAAGTAAAAAGGAATGAGCAAAGTCTCCAAGAAATATGGGACTATGTGAAAAGACCTAATTTACGTTTGATAGGTGTACCTGAATGTCATGAAGAGAATGAATCCAAGCTGGAAAATATTCTTCAGGATATTATTCAGGAAAACCTAGTAAGGCAGGACAATACTCAACTCCAGGTAATACAGAGAAGACCACAAAGATATTCCTCAAGTAGAGCAACTGCAAGACACATTAGATTCACCAGGGTTGAAATAAAGGAGGAAATTCTAAGGGCAGCTAGAGAGAAAGGTCAGGTTACCCATAAAGGGAAGCCTATCAGACTCACAGCAGATCTCTCAGCAGAAACCCTACAAACTAGAAGAGAGTGGGGGTCAATATTCAATATCCTCAAAGAAAAGAATTTTCAACCCAGAATCTCATATCCAGCCAAACTAAGCTTTATAAATGAAGGAAAAATAAA